>OMLF01028803.1:22447-42053 GCA_900302615.1 Holocentrus rufus
AGTGGCTATTAAAATGACCTCATTATTTTTACTTCCTGGAAAACAATGTATCTTAATTAGTGCCCTCACGCTGCACTCGAAGGTGTAAATAAAAATTTCAACCAGTTAAGCCTTCACAAATTTTTGCACCTTTCCACCCATTCCATCAAGTAAAATTGTTTCTCTCCCTAAGTGATGTACTATTGGGTTAAACTTAAACTGCATTTGTGTAATGTTAAAGTGCATCATTCTGCATGTAGCGTGTGTTCTGTGTGTCTTGTGCACACTGGCTAATGTGGTCATGTTGATGTCGTCTTCAGCGGTCATCAGATGGATCGCTGAGTCAGGAGGAGGAGTTGGGGTCCATGCCGGGGAAGGTGGGCGAGCTGCAGGAGGTGGTGGAGCGTCAGACGGCCGACCTGGGCCAGATGAAAGAGCGCATGGCCGCTATGGTATCACGCATAAATGAGCTGGAGGAAGACCTGGACACGGCCCGAAAGGACCTCATCAAGTCTGAAGACATGAACACACGACTACAGAGAGACCTGAGAGAGGTAGAGAGGCCTGGGGCTCCTTGAACAAAGTCTTAACTATGAAGACACGTTTTATGTTTGCAAACCCATTTTCACTCATGTTTACAGATAAAACGTTGAAGCCAGTTATGCCAGGTGTAAATGTGTAATGAAATAGAATTAAACTAAACTCCCATTTTTGTGCCTAATGTTCAAGTCAGCCATCCAGATCACCTACAGCAAGTAACATGCTGAGCATGACCCACTGAACGGTGGGTGAAATAATTTAAAAGCAGCAAATTTACAGCTGAGGCTACATATCTCATTTCATGAGAATTCAAATGTCTAAATTAAAATGGGGCTTATATTTATTTTGTGCCCATTGACCTGAACTTTCAGTAAAATAAAAAGTCTACACAGATTTGTGTAGACTTAGAAATTCAGCCATGGCATAGTATATTTATAATGTAATAAACTATACAATAAATGTTGTGTGTGAATAATGTTAATAAATACAACATAATGAAATACATATTATAGGGTAGAAGTCTGAAAGTATTAGATTTACTGAAAGCAAAGAATGTCAGGGTGACTGTACTAAAGTCTAAATATTCGCCTCTCCTTCAGTGAAATACCGTTCATCCTCCTTGCTTGTTTAACTTTTCCGGTTTGCTGCGGTTTTCTGTGTCAGAGCCATGTGAAAATATTGCCTGCAGTAATCTGAATGGCTCCCTCCTGCACACAGTTTCAATTAAGCAATTGTTGCACTAGTGAGTTTCTTCAGGGCTGCTGATAACAGTTTAATTTGATAAACTGTGTTGATGTAATTACTAAACAAAGAGCATTTGATGCGAAAGAAAATTTTTGAACATCCCTGGTCTTAGGACATGAAAGTCAGAAAAGAGAGAGGAGAGTATGGCAGGTTAGGCCAGTAAAGGCTGGACCTCACAAATGTTGAGGACAATAACAGAAGTGTTTGTGTGTGTGCAGTCAATGGCTCAGAAGGAAGATATGGAAGAGAGGATCACCACCCTGGAGAAGCGCTACCTGGCGGCTCAGCGGGAGGCCACTTCCGTCCACGACCTCAACGACAAGCTGGAGAATGAAGTGGCCAACAAGGAGTCCCTCTTCAGACAAGTAGGGCCCGTACTCCTCACCCACAGCTTTAAAGCAGCACATATATACAAGTACATGCATGCAGACCCACACTGTTATTTGTCAGCTGTTAGTTCTTATGTGGAAAAAGGCATGTGTGGATCTTGGTATATGGGTCTCTTGGGTTTGTATGCCAGCAGGAATCGCCTGCAGGCTCCTTGGCAGCATAAGAACCCCCCGCTAATGAATTCCCACTGTATTCACACATTGACCAGCGCAGCAGGCACTGAATGGGAAGCCTCAGAGACACTGGCCTGTTTCTTTACATGTGCTCACTGAGACGGAGATCTCTCCCCTCTTTTCTTATGGGTTTTCTCTTTCTTCTATCACTGTGAGTGCTCTCTTCCTCCCTTCCTATCCACCCCACCCCTGCCCACCCTCTCTGCCCGTCTCTTTATGTCTTTCTTTCTCTGACCTACAGTTCTAAGCACTGACACTCATTTCCCCTCGTGGAATTCAAAGCAAATTCCCAGGCCAGGATGTAGCACTGATGAGTCCCTATCATCCTCGCTAATGACTGTTTGTTTATTTGTTTGTTTGTTTGTTGCAGACTGAGGACAGAAACCGGCAGCTTCAGGAGAAGCTGGAGCTGGCCGAGCAGAAGCTGCAGCAGACGATCCGCAAGGCAGAGACTCTGCCTGAGGTGGAAGCAGAGCTGGCACAGAGGGTAGCAGCCCTCACCAAGGTACTAAGACGTGTCCACACCTAAAGGCAGATCTCCCACCACACAAGCCTCTTAAAGACAATTCCAATTATTTTCATACTGGGTCTTATTTTTGTAGTATTTCATTGTTTGCTTCATTATAGAACTTAACCTACCCCCGGTTCCTGGAGAGTACTGCTCTCCAAAGCACATCCACAAGGCCAAAGCATACTCCAATAGTTAAATGTGAAAGGCGATTAAAACACGTCCCTTCAACATAACACTCACATTGCAACAGGACGCGCCTTCCTCCGATTTCTGATCATCCTTTGCCCGAAACTTGCTTACATTGCTGTATTTGTTGTAACTAGCAGGATCTGAGCAATAAGCGGACTGTTTGCATCACATTTTCTGTGTAATGGAGTAGCAGAAGTGTGTCAGTGCAACCTGTAAACATAGAAAGGAACCCACCCATTTTAGCCAAGATACTAAAATTCACTAATAGAATCAGCTGTACAATCAAAAGCCAAAGGATGATTGATATTAAATTCATAAGTACAAATTATTTTGATGACCAGTAAAACAGGATGCGCTACCAAGCTCGAAGCAATGAAAACCTATTCTTCCACTTCTTAAATGCAGCAGAAGAAAGACAGCCAGCAAAGTAAACAGCAAAGTGTGTGACCAACTAAGATCTGATGTAACTTATGTAACAATATAAGTGATATTGTGTTGAAAGGATGTGTTTTTATAGCTTTTTAGTTTCAAAACTTGGATATTACTTCAGCCCTGTAGTATGTAGAGTAATGTAGGGAATTAAGTGACAGAATTTTGGATCAGTCGTCAATCAGTCGTCATGAAGGCAAAAACCAGGAAAATAAGGCCCAAGCTAAAAATAACAAGAATTATTCTTTATCTGCCTCTTAAATGGTGGATTCAGGATTTAACAAAAGCCATCTTAGTCATTGCTGACCATCAGTCCTACAAGGATTTTAACTTAGTTCCATATGCATCAGTAAGGGTACGGATTAAACAACCAGCTTTCAGTTGATTTTAAAAGATTTTTTTTTGGTTCCCTTTTGTTTTCTGCCAACTTTCCTTTAATTTCTTGAGGCATGAAAACTTACTGGAGTAAGGAGCTTATGAAAATCCTGAACCTGCTCTTTCCATTTATGAATATGGTTGGAATAAAATGATGGAAATGGTAAAAACTAAAAAGATGGAAAAATGACTTGACAAAAATTGCATTACCACTTACTATGATCCTCAACATGCAGTACTCACTCACACATACTTTCACCAGGGCTGCAAGGTAATTTCCTTTACATTGCAACAACCAGCAGCTTCCGCGGGGAGCCACTGAGGAAGCCATTGTTTAAGTTGCTCCAAATATCCACAGGCACCTATTTTTAGACATTTGGCTTGAGTCTTCATCCATTTATAGCTTGGCTGTTAGACTGGGACAACACATACTGCTGAAACCGCTCTGGTCTCGTAGCACCTTATTAGTCGTAAAACTGGCTCTCAGTAAATCTCTGACCTCACTCTCATTTTTTTCTCTTCAGCGGTTTTTGTTGTAGAGTTTATTAGCAAGCAGGCACCTCAACCCTCTTTAAAAAAAAAAAAAAAGTGATGCCGCCTCTTTTCATTCTCCTGTATGTCTTTTCTTGCTTTTCCTTTGCTTGGCTCATTTTTTTTTTTTTTTTTTTACACCTGCTTTTATTTCCTCCCCTCAGTCTAACGTCACAAGCCAGCTCTTTCCCCTGTCACTCGTACATTTTTAATGATCCTGACTCATTTCCTCTCTGGCTGGAGCTGAGCCAAAGTCATATAGTTGTTGTATAGGAGACGGCAAGAGCGCCAGGCAATGCCAAAAGACATGTACATGGAAAGAACTGCCTCTTTGTATTTCCATCCAACTGTTCCATCACCAGCTTCTTTGGTTCTTTTCCACCTACAAAATCCTTGCAGTTAACTTTCCCAATTGTGTCTGTCCTTCTCTAACACCGTGATCCATCTAATTATACACCTGCTCTCTCTCTCTCCCTACGAACATGAAAGTGACAGCGGTCATCAAAGTCTTGTTTCATCTTTGATTTCTTACTCAAGAATAACACTGGAGTCTCTCGCCCCCTTTCCCTCACTCTCCCCACTACCTTTAATGGTGCTAAAGCTCACACTAAAAGTAAACCCTGTTCTCTTCTTTCTGTGCTCCTCTGGTGTTTTGTGTGATCCCGCTCAAACCCCTAGTCTGATCTAAGTGGCTGTAAAGGCACTAAGACTCAGAAGAAGGTAGACGAGCTTCACTCACAATTACAGTTCCTAGCCCTGTTGGATACCGGGACTCTTGAAATTTAGTTGTTGCTGACGTTCACCAGGCTATTAGATAGTGAGGGTGTAATTAGATTTCCGGATGCATCGCTGCAGAAATGATAACTATCTGCTCCTCAGACTAGCAGTCATTTTCAAAGATAGAGGCTAAAATACTTAGGAATTTAAAAATGTAATGTGAACGACACACGTCCAAGAATGTTACCATCAAAATCTCATCTCACTCCTACTTAAATTGTAGTGCTTTTATCCTCTGTGTGAAACGTGCCTGGTCAAATGCAGTACCAAACCAAATTTCAAAATGCCATGGTATCTCTTTAAGCCTGTAACCTGGCCCTGACCCAGCCCTCCCTGTCTGCCTGCGTGTGTGCTTTGTGTAGCTGTACTGCTCTGTGTATCATGCTGGTACCTCTCCTTCTTTTCCCCCAAACACAGAAACACCACAGTTTGGGATCTAACACAAACAGGAAGTGCCAGCTGATTTGCTCCAAAACTTGTGGAGACCCTGCCCATTACAGCTACTAGAAAGCTGGTACAGGCAGTCATGCAGAAACAGGTTCCCAAGTCTGTGGCTCTATAGGTGCTTTTCAATCGAATTTCATTAGATCTGCATATTAGTTTATATATGTTTGAAAACATGCTTAATCTGAGATTAATTGTTTGATCATTCCCTATTGTTGCAGACAATTGTTGTCGTAGTAAACGGGCCCCCAGTTCTTGGTAAAACCTTGAATGAAATTCTCTGTTAGACCTCTTAGATAAAGGATTCTTTTTTTTTAATCTTCATTATAAGAATTGTTGGTTGTCCTACAGCTGTGTTTGTTGTAGTCCTTCTGTGGGTCGTGATGCTTTGCTGTCCTCTCCTGGTCTTGCTGATGCACGTTTCTCAGCCACTGGCTCTAAGTTGTTTGATGCAGACTTGTGCTTCCCAGGCTGCTGCTGTGGATGTGGGTTGGCTGAAGGATTCTACTCCATCCTTTTGAAGGACTTGAGATCTATCCTTATAACCTCTAGCAGGGTTGAGCTTAGTTGGGCTCTTGACCCAGGTCCTTCTCCAGGTTGGATGATAAAGTGCGTCGTATAGGAGATCAAAGCTCTGCACTGTAGACTCTCACTAGCTCTGAGATGGTGACATATATTGAGCCTTTGGGTCTATGACAACATTATGTCTAAAGGTTTGATGTGACCTTTGACCTCTACCCCTCCAGGCGGAAGAACGCCATGGCAACGTGGAGGAAAGACTAAGGCAGATGGAGGCCCAGCTGGAGGAGAAGAACCAGGAACTGCTCAGGGTGAGAATGGGCGAAGGAGGGGGAAACGAGATGCTGTCATCGAAGTAGATTATCTCTGCTAGTGGTAGTCTTAACATAAAGACCTTTTTTTATTGATGTTTTTGTTTTATTTTGCTGTGTAGGCACGACAGCGGGAGAAAATGAACGAGGAGCACAACAAGCGTCTGTCTGAGACAGTGGATAAGCTCCTGTCCGAGTCCAATGAGAGACTCCAGCTCCACCTCAAAGAGAGGATGTCTGCCCTGGAGGATAAGGTAGATAAATGAGACTAGTGATACAATGATGGTTTAGGATTCAGTAGCACATTGCAACATCATTTAGCCTAGCAAATTTTCTTCTCCACAATTTTCTTCTCCATAATCAATGTTAGTTCCTCCTCTGCCACACATTTCCCATGATGAGATGTAATGACATATGGTGTGGTGCACAGTCAGCAGCTCAGTCCCTCTGAAACTGCTAGCATCTGTCATCTTGATTTTTCTGGTGTTGTATCTCCACAGAACGCCCTGATCAGAGAACTGGAGCACACCAAGAAATTGATTGAAGAGTCGCACCATGAGAAGGTAAGGGGTCAATACCAGGCCTGGTAGCACCTCGGCATAGCTCAGCTACAGTCATGCCCAGTGTTTCATATTTTTCCTTGCAAAGAGGGTTGACTTTGTTTTTGTTTTGAAATCTCACCTTTTTTAATGACAATCTTGTTTTCTAGTGCTTGTTGTGTTACTTGACTGTGATAGAAAAAATTATTCTAAAGGTTGTCCCACATTTGTTTGTGCTTTAGAGGGGAGTTTAACTCCATTATAATGCTTTTTATTATTGTACTTAAGCAGTGGTGGCGTGTTGTCGCTTCAGCACTGCTTAAAGAATGATGAGTAAATGTAAGCTCAGGGCTAGAGACGACGTGTTTCACCACCAGATGATAAAGACATGACTGTTTACTCCCTCAGGAGCAGCTCCTGATCCAGATTGAAACCATGAGGGCAGAGAGCGAGCAGGGCAGGAGCAGGAGTAACTCCTTACTACATGGGTAAGCTCGCTAACCAGCCAAATTCATCGCTACAACCTCTGACCTGTGTTACTCTCTCTGATGTGGTCGTGTGTGTGTGTGTGCTTTTCCAGACGGTCTCACCTGGGCAGCACCCCAGATTTCAGGTACCCAGTGTCGGCCTCCTCCATGATGGACAGCAACTCAGATCACTACAGCGGTGCTCTGGTGCTGAGGAGGCCGCAGAAGGGCCGAGTGGCAGCGCTGCGGGACGAACCGTCCAAGGTGAGTTCTCAGCTCATCTGTTGTTGGCTGGTTTTTGAAAACTGTATATGTGTGTATGAAGTGCAGAGCAGATGAACACTGAACTTAATATTACTAAGTCATTGAGAGGACAAACTACTTCTATTTTAGGTTCTTCACAGAATTTGAATGTTAAAGGAGTACACAATTTTGGGTTTCGCCCTTTGCTTAAACACATGTATGTTTTTTGGTTTCTATCCTCTTATAACTTAATGGCTCTCCCAAAATCTTGGTGTATTCCTTCAAAATTGGTCCAAGGTCTTACTGATTGCTTGAAGTGCTGAGCCACAGAAGGTCTGGCTCAGACCTAAATCTTGGATCTTTAACCTCATATGAGCTGGAGGCCAGCCTGAGATCTTTCTGCCAAGACCAAATTGAGACTAAAGACCAATCTGAATTTTGTCATCCAGGCCTCTAGACTTTGCAATGCTCTGAGCCAGTGTTAGTCACCTGTCAAACACCTTTCACAGATGAGCCTTTGTTGGTTTTGTTTATACATCTTACTTCCATTAAATTTCACAATTTCAAAGCCAGTTTTTAATTTGTCAGTTTCTCTTTTCCAATAACACTGGTAGCAGTTTTAAACGTTTCTAAATTTTCTTTATGCAAACCTAATTGTTCTTTCGCTACAAGTGGCAAAGTTCTCTTCCCCATAACAAGTAATGCTTATATTGTGTGCCTTTTTCCTTCCCTCACCCGTTACCATCTAATGTTTGGGTTCTGTCTGATGATTTTCTTCCTTTCCATTTCTTTCTATTTGCTTCCACTTTGGACATCAGCGACATGTAAGTCAGCGTGGCTGCGATTACAATGACAGTTACTTGTTTTCTGAGTAGTGGATCAGTGACATGTAGCGTCAGGCTGACTTTCTCTTTGTTGCCCCTCATTCTCACATTTCTCCTCTCTCCCTTCTCTCTCTCATCATCCTTCTGTTTCTTTCACTCTAAACTCTTTTCTCCTCACACTATCCTTTTCCTGCCTCGAATCCCTCTGCCTCTCTGTCCAAATCATCTGCTGGGACTGCTTGTCTCTCCATCCCCCCTCTCTTCATTCTATTTCCCCCTTTTGTCCTTGTCTTGGTTGATCCAGGTGCAGACTCTGAATGAGCAGGAGTGGGAGCGGGTTCAGCAGGCCAACGTGCTGGCCAATGTGGCCCAGGCCTTTGAGAGCGACATGGAGGCCTCAGACCTGGAGGAGGACCGAGAGACGATTTTCAGCTCGGTGGACCTGCTGTCCCCTGGTGGCCAGGCCGACGCACAGACCCTGGCATTAATGCTTCAGGAGCAGTTGGACGCCATCAACAACGAAATCAGGTGCCAGCAGCCAGCATAGCCAACATTTTGGTATTGACATGGTATTGATGATTGCTTTGTTGTCCAGTGACCAGTTGCTGATATGGAACAGAACTGGGTGTAAAACTTAGGAATAAGGGAGAGCAGGGAAAAAAAAGAAGTTGGATATGGGAGACACCTAATTTCATGGAACTGAATTTAGAGTGTTTCCATCTGTAACTATGGTCTTTCTCTTCCTCTACTTCCTCTCTCCCGGCAGAATGATCCAGGAGGAGAAGGAGAGCACAGCCATGCGGGCGGAGGAGATCGAGTGTCGGGTGGGCAGCGGCGAGAGCCTCGGAGGACGTTTCCGCTCCATGAGCTCCATCCCCCCGTCGCTGTGTCCGGGCTCCTCTTTGGGGGGCTCGCCGCCGGGCTCCGGCCACTCCACCCCCAGACGCATTCCCCGCAGCCCCAACAGAGAGCTGGACCGCATGGGCGTCATGACCCTGGTAATACCTCCCCTTCTCTCACAGGTTTCCCCCTCAGCAACATAAAACTGCTCTAAGGATCTTATTTCCCCTGCCTCCATTTTGAAATGTCTGATTCCATTATCCCCTCCTAAGAGCATTAGATTAAACCGATTAAACACTAATATTGGTTTGTGTCATTACACCACTCATATCAGTTGTTGACTAAGACGGCTTGCAGCTCTTTTTATTCATGTTTATGTTCTTCGTGTTCTGCTGTGTGTGGGTCAAAGAGAGTGTAATGTGTTTAATGTGTTTGCATATTGCAGCCTTGCTCATTGGTTTGTTAAGCATACTAATAATGTGTGTGTATGTAACAGTGTGTGTATGTAATTGCCCCCTGCCTGTAGCAATATTGCTTTGACCCATACATCATCCAGAGCTCCCTCTCCCAGCAGACAGTAACTTACCTGCCCTATAGTGCGGCTGGCCTCAGTCGCCCCCCACAGGCCTATAGCTATGCACCGTACTTCTTTCAGGTACCCGTGTGTCTCTCCACAGCTCCTCTCTTCCCTTTCTGGATGGGTGCAGTCTATCTCCTCTCTCCTTCCCAATATGTCACACCAGTTATCACACGCCTCCCTCCATTCAGGTTGGAGTTTTTGGTCCACATTAAGAGAATAATTTTGTCTTTACAGATATATCACATACCATATTTGCCTTCAAAAGATGACTCCACCTTTTCCAGTATTGCAGATATTGGAATATTAATATTAAACTTTTTTTTATTTGAGTTTAATCGCTGTTAGGCATTGTTTATTGATAGTATAAGAAGAGTATAATTAAAAACTTCCAAATCACGTCATATTTCATATCATGTATCAGTTAAAAAAATAAAGAAATCAGAGCAAAAAAATTTAAACCTGCTTCAAAAAGAAGTTCAGGCGACAGGCGACTGCCTCGTGGATCATTTACCCATTTGATGAAACTGGTTGAGCTTGTGCAGGAAGACATTACAGACAGAAAAGCAGGAAGGTATGCTGACAGATAATGGCTGAAAAGTCTGTCTCTTAAACTTTGACATCTATCATTAAAACTCAGTGAGACTAATCAAAACAGTAATTTCTAATTGAAGAGGACAGTGGAAGAAAAAGAAATTTTTTGTCGAAGAAACACATTTTTTTTTCACTACCACATTCTCTCCTTCCTGTTCCCAGTTTTCCCTTTTATAGCTCACTAATCTCTTCCTGCCTTGGCCTCACTTTGTCAGTTGAGGAAAGGAAATGAGTGATTAGGTATTTTCCTCCTGGGGCAGGAGAAACTCCCATATAAATGTGGCGCGCTGATGGTTTATTTGCTCTGCTAATGCCAGGTCTGTGAGGAATGCAGTGGGGGAGAAGTCCCCCCCCTCTTTTTAGGTGCACAGTGGAAAATATGACTGTAGAGCAGATCTGGTTTGTAAATTCAGGTGTCACCCTGCCTTGGGCAATGTGCATAATGTCAGATGAAGCAAAACCACTTGACCAAGCTAACTAGCTCCTCTGGCATTGTCACATAATCTTAGCATATTGATGTGACTGCTAGCCCTTCTTGTTCCCAGCTTATTCAGATCAACTTTTAATTGAATTCAGTTCTGCTGAAATATTCGTGCTAACATTTGCAAAACGTTTCTTCCATCATTCTCTCCTGAACAAATAATTATCTTGTTCATTTTGTTTGAGTGTGGCTGCACCCAGCCTAACCCACGCCGTCTTCACCCCCAGCCTCCTCTGCTGCTGTTTTGCTGTGTCTCTTTTTCTTCTTCCTCTGGGATGTGCTGCCTTTATGACCACTGTGGTGGTCCAGCAAACTTTTTTTTTTTGTTTCCCAGAACAGCATGTCTTCATCTCGTAAGGAGTGCACAGGAGTGAACCAACAGTTTCTGTTGGCATTCACTCTTGAATGTGTGTTAACCTGTGTGCAGTCTTTCTCTGTGTGTGTCTTGGGTAAATGTATCTTGTCCTGAAGTCTGACTCTTGAGTGTTTGTGCATGGCTTGGTTCCACCAGTGGTGTGTCTTGCGTCTCACTAACGGCTTTTCTCCTCTCTCCTTTTTTGCCATGCTTCAGCCTAGTGACCTGCGCAAGCACCGCAGGAAGGTAATCTAGAGATCTGCTCTCACTGGCCATTCTTTGCTCCCTGTCGACCCCCACCCCTCCAAACCACTCTCACAATCTCCCGACTTGTGCAACTACATCCCACAATGTTGAGTCTCTCCATCCCATCCCATCAGGCCACCATCTACCATCCAGTCCTCATGCCGTACACTCTCATCTCCCATTCCCAAACACATTGTCCTAGAGCAGCAAAACCATTACAGGTGTCTTATTAGGGCCCCCACCCCCAGTTTTAGGATACTAGTCAGACTTCTACCTATTTGCATTGGTTTTTACACTGTGGAAATTTGAGATACCAAACAAGTCACTTTGCCAGTCTCTTGGAGCTGGATTTCTGACATTTTTTTGATGACTTGATTTATTTTGAATCAGTCTATCTGATGTCATTGATTCTTTAAATTACCCTTGTTGTGACACGTAATTTGTCATAAAAATGAGGATGAATATGATTTCGTTTTTTGATAAATCATATGATAGTTATTTGTGTGTATTATAATTTTAACATGATAACGTTTCATGGCATTTTCTAGGCATGACAGTTGTATCAAAAATCTGTCCAAAGAATGGCAAATAGATGTTAGGTTATAAGCTGGACAAAGCAGGATTTTTAAAATTTATTTTGTTTTGGGGGACAAAAAAATGGTTCACCTGATGGGTCATTAACTAATGAACCAGGTTTCCACAGTCCACAGCTGTGTGTGCAAAATAAAGTCTTGTTATCTTTATTTTACCCGTCTTCCTGGTCTCTAAACTGGAAAGCCCTTGCTCACGAACATGTCCGTCCACTGTCTGTCACACAGTCTGCTCAGGATGACAAGGCCACTATCCGCTGTGAGACATCACCCCCTACCACCCCACGCTCCATGCGCCTAAACAAGACGGCGGGACATGCTGCCAGCCACGAGGACATTCGAGACCTCCGAGGGTAAGACCTCTGCCTCTGCTTTACAATAGCTGTATTCATCCCTCCTGTTTCTTCTTGGTCTGGAGAGCTGAACATGCCTGGAGCAAAGACTAATCTAGGTTAAACTGAGTGAGATTGTCAGATTACTGAACTAGAGATGACTTCCTTTTTGCCTAGATGTCTCCTTAGCTTTTTGGCCTGTCTCTTTGTCCTCATTTCTCTTCTCCATTTTCTCTCTCTCTTCATCTCTTTCCCCCCCGGGTCTTGCAGTCTGGCTGGTCTGCAGGATGGCCAAGGCAGTAACCCAAGCAGTAGTAACAGCAGCCAGGACTCCCTCAACAAAGCAGCCAAGAAGAAGAGCATCAAATCTTCCATCGGACGGCTCTTTGGGAAGAAGGAGAAGGGCCGACCCAGCATCCCTGGAAAGGACTCACCCAGCCAAGGTCAGACACCAGGCTCAGGGCTTTTACTCCACCCAGCACACACTAACAAGAGGCTGTCTTTTCTCTTTGTCTGTGTACATTAAATTAAGTTGCACATCACCTGTCGTTCCTGGGTCTGTCAGGGCTCTGATCAAGGTGTGTGTCTGTCTTCCCAGCTGGCACTCCCGAGGCAGAGAGCAGTCCTAAGGATGGCTTAGGAATGGGCACGCTCGGAGGTCCTGCAGAAAAGAACAGGAAGCTGCAGAAGAAGTAGGTGTCTGCCCAGAAGTTCCTTTTGTGTCCTTTTCTTTATTATGAAAACTATCTGTGCGATCACACCCACAGCTTCTTTTTGGCCTGATAAAGATACATTGCATCTAGTTTGTTGAGAGTTCACTCTTCATTGTTACAAATGATCAAAGAATTGTAAAGAAAAGTCACATGAATTGACAGGCAATTCATGCATTAGGTAGCTTTTGTGGCTTTTCATCCTACAACATATCAGTTTTTGTCACAGGAAAAGGTCAAAACAGTTTGTCATGATAACTGGCATTAGCAAATCATACTGCACTTAACCATGCTTGGAGGGTTTATTTTCTCTGGTGGTCTTACCAGCTAAGGTAAAGAAGTAGTTGAACAATGAGAATCAGACTGGACTTGATCCACTGTAGTCTGTCCACTTGCAAGAGGACTGACACCTGCATTTTCTCTGTGTAGTTGTTGTTGTTCGCCTGAGTTTGGATGACATCATTCTCACAAAACCAAACCAACTGAACTAAAGGAAAAAATTCAACATGTGAATTTAAATAATTGAACCAAATGTGCCAGATGCGATTGCACCCAGAGCGAAGGGCTTAGGAGGACTTGATAAAGCCTACTAGCTATATGCCTATGCTATATGCCTGTATGCCTTTGTAGTCCAGTGTTAACAGTTTAGATGTCCGTGAGTATTATTCTGTGGCTGGTGCTCCTGCTGCAGTCCAGAGCTGGCTCTCTCTCTCACTCCCTGCCACCCGGCTCACGCTGTTCAGTGGTGCCAACTGCATCCTGTCATCTCATCTCCCTTCCATTTCACACCCAATCATTTCCACTGCAGTCAACTCCTGCAGAGACTTATTTATATTTTTGCATTAATGGTTTTGTGCAGACATGTTTTAGATGTTGTAAATGTAATTTCTTTTTAGACAGCTTTTTAACATCAATCCATTCTTTTATTTTGTATTGTTTTGCCAACCTCCCCCTTCTTTTGTCATCTCTTTCTCATCCCATGTGTAGTCCAAAGACAGGGTAAGTTGGTTCATATTGCTTCTGCTTTGCCTTTTCTTCTTCCCACACTTGGCTTCACTTGGCCCTTACCAATAACTCCAAGGACCCCAAATAGCCGTCTCTCCATATGCCTGATGGTTTTCCCGTGCTGCTTTTTACCCTGCCTTCCACAGAAGAGCTTAACTAACAGGAATGTGTGTGCCCTGCTTTGTAGCAAGCGACAAAGTTTCCTCTGGGGTTTCCCTCTGAAATATAAA
Source organism: Holocentrus rufus (assembly GCA_900302615.1). Lineage (NCBI taxonomy): Eukaryota > Metazoa > Chordata > Actinopteri > Holocentriformes > Holocentridae > Holocentrus > Holocentrus rufus. Next base: position 36,393 of record OMLF01028803.1, read on the forward strand.
GTTATATAGTGCAACTTTAAGAAAGATAGCAAATGGAAGAATCAGTCAAAAACGTGACTTTTCATTGTCTTTACTCGCACACAAGTTATATGGTTTCCAAAAGCATAAAATGCTCATCAATCATTATTGCTGTGAAGACTCTTTTGTTTCCTGTGATGGTCCCTCTGACAAACTGAAGTGTGTCTCTATGGGAGATGTTTGGCATTTGGCCCCATCTAGTGGCCAAGAACAAACCTTTCACTCAGCCCATTACTACACAGTCTCAAATTGTTCATGTTTGCTAACGAACCAAAGAACTTCCAGGGACTTGAATCAACAGCAGTAATCAATAACAGTCCCAGACGTTTAAGTATTATCTGATAAATAGCAGTGTCCAGACAAACTTTAAATAATACAGTCCCGTAATGCAGAGCAGTATACTTGGATGGCAAACTCAGAATCTGCATGAAGTGAATGTATAGTACTTGAGTGCATATGTTTTTTCCATAAATACTCTCCTGTTTGCATGATATCTGTTCCTTACTGATACATTTGTGATAAAGGAATGCCTCCGTACTAAACTCTCATTCCAAGAGGAATTTCAAAGCACTGGTTCTGGGAGAAAAACTCCATTAATTAATAATGTTCCTCAGGCCTGACACACTGGATCTGAGTCCCAGAGGCTTGGAAAAAGGCCTCTCTGATTGAACCGTGTGCATGGGAGTCTTTCATAAGGCTGAGGAGGCTTTGCCAAACATTTGTGGTCTTTCTAGGGCCATGTTTTGCTAGTACTTTAAAATAATGATACTCCGTCAATGTTTTCCAGATGAGTATCTTCCTCTCTCGGTCTTCTTGGCTTTCTGTTTTCTCTCAAACTCCTGCTCTCTGTTTTGAGTATGCATGTGTCAGCTGATGACTTTGGGGGTGTGTATGTGTGCGCAAGAGGTGAATGTCATCAAGTGTGAGTTTGTGTGTGTGTGTGAAGGGCTCTGCAGATTTGGTTGTTGTTATGTGTGCATGCTTGTGCTCTGGATATTAGCCTTAATGTGTGTACTGTGTCTTAGGCATGAATTGCTGGAGGAGGCTCGCAGGCAGGGCCTGCCTTTTGCCCAATGGGACGGCCCCACCGTTGTGGTCTGGCTGGAGGTAAGACACACAGACAGTTTCTGAGTAATACCAAATGAACAATTCAGCAAAACTCAATCTCTCTCACCAAACAAGGGAATAAATTTTGGAATTTGTTCCCTTATTTCTTGTCCGTAAAGACAGCCCAGTTTTTGTACTATAGTAGCATTGGTTACCATTTCTCTTAAATACACTCTGACAAAATCCAAAGTTTGCAGAACACACACCCAAAAAGTTGCAGGTCATCGGTCAAATATCCTGCAAAGTAAAGATGTAGACCACACACTGATGCTGGCCACATAAACTGTTTGGAGAGATAAGTGAGCGGTCTTCATCTTTACATTGCATCTTATTTACACCACATTCTCTCATCTGCCCTCCCTTCCAGCTGTGGGTGGGTATGCCAGCCTGGTATGTGGCTGCATGCCGTGCCAATGTGAAGAGTGGAGCCATCATGTCCGCGCTATCAGACACCGAGATCCAGAGGGAGATCGGCATCAGCAACCCACTGCACCGTCTGAAACTCCGCCTGGCCATCCAGGAAATCATGTCTCTCACCAGCCCGTCTGCCCCTCCCACTTCCAGAACGGTACTTTTCTCTCTGGTTAATGTAGATATTCACACACACACACACACACACACACACACACACACACACTCCTTTTAGCGCTCGTTCTAGCCTTACTTGTCATCTGAATGGGCATGACCACTATCATGTGAGCTAACACTTGAAACGCTTATTCACTTAACACTTACTAATGATGGGATCAAACTGGATTCTTCTTCTGATTGTTGCTTTATTTATTTGCTAACCTCAATAACAAACAACAAATGAACAAATGCTTCTTGATCTTCTCCCCTATATTCTCTCTCTCTTTCTGTCTTCCATCACTTTACCCCCTTTGCACGCTTCTCACTTGTGATTGGTTGGGGGGTTTTAAACGATCAGTCCACGGGAAACGTTTGGGTCACACACGAAGAGATGGAAAGTTTGGCGGCCACACCCCCCACGGTTAGTCTGCTCCGACTGGCTTGAGTCTGTGGTGACTATCAGGGCACGTTCCAAGTTGTCTTCAGGACAGCCAGACCTCACACAGTGCATGTACACATTTTTGACATGCTAGAGCCAGCTAATTGAAGTACATCAGACCAATATCAGTTTCTACACAATACTGCATCATGATCATTGGCTGGACTCTCTGGGCAACTTGGAACAAGGCCTTATTTTTTCTGCTAGTTGGGGATTAGTAGTCTTGTTGTGTCCCCCTTTAGTTCTGGAATAGTTTCTTTGTCTGGTCTTTCCGTTAGCTAGTGATTTCTGTGTGTGTGTGTGTATTAGTGCTGCACAATTAATTGAAAGTAAATTAAAAATATATATACTGGTGACTGCAGCTGAGCAAGAACAGTTTCTGAGCAAGAGGTGTTTGACATAGCTATAAAAAGCAGGTGTCCGACCTAAACATAAGAATGGGAAAATTTTAAACGGTGTTCAAGCTGAGACCGAGCATTATCTCCCCCCCACCCCCTCCTCGGTGTTCATCTGCATTCCAAGGAAACACAGCAAAGCACTGCAATACCTTCAGTAGGGCTGGGTGATATAAATCAAACCACAAAATCAAATATTGTGATATCTCTGAATGAATACTTCCGTCGATATTATGATTTTGTTGCTGGGTTGATTGTTGGTGCTTTTATAAGATATTAACACATGAGATCTTTGATAAACAATCAGTTGTAATGTGGATATGATGACTAGTTTCATATCATGATATCAATCTAATATCCATGTATCACCCAGCCCTAACTTTGAGCTTTTCCAATATGTGGTATTATTGTCACAAGAAAACACAACACACTCACCAACGACATTTCATTTTCCTGTTTAAGGCTGTTAATTTGAATAGCTTGGTGCTCTAAACTTTGCGTTTGCATGTTGAGCTGTCTTAACCCAGCACTGCTGCCTCACTAACCCCCGGCTCTCTTCTCTTCTCACCATGCTCACGCTAACCATGCTAACACCAGGAGGATGACGAGGGTAGCTGGGCTCAGGTTTGCACACATTTCCCCGACACAATCCCGTTTCTTTATCTGATCATCCGCTGCTCTTACACTCACTCTCTGGCACTGTTGTCACCTTGGTGAAGCTATCTCTTACTGGGAAAACACCTCAGTTTACCTGGTGGACTTATTTACCCTACGCTCGTATTCATCCACGTGTCACTAAAGATGTTTATGCCAGGCATGTTTGGAGTGATTTATTGGTTTAACTTGCGAGCAGTTACTCCTGTAGTTCATTAGGTCAGGAAAGAACAGCACCATTCAAACTTGGCTGCCCACCAAGTAACCACTCAAAGAAGTCTGGAAATGCAGATCCTGGCCCTTTTCCAAGAGACATATGGTGTTGCTCTTCTTTCTGAATGAGAAAGTAGTCTGAACCAACTGTACAAAATGACCTCAGAACATGCAGTTTATGGGCATAAGGATATCCTCGTAGTCAACATTTTATTTTATTTTTTATATTGTGTTCTTAACTGGTACAAACACCAACAAAGGTAAATTATAGCAAAGGTAAGTCCATAATGTGTGCGGTGAGTCATTGCCAAAACTGTCCAATAAATGAGCTTCTTGTTAGGCCACATGACATTCGTTTACAAACCCTGGTTTATTTGTAACTAGGCAGGGTGATTGTAGACCAACGAAAAAGAAAAATCAGCAACGCAAACTGAAAGTGTGATCATACTGTCTGCTGTTGAATGAGAGGCCGACATTTGTGTTGACAGTGCAGCAAATTAACTGAAAGCCTTGCAGACTATGACAAGTTGTCATAATAAACAAATGCACAACAGTGCTAGATGGACTAAATATTATTAGCTAGCTAATTTACATATATAAATCATATATATGTGGAAAAGAAACCTTAGTCTCAGTAGGTATTCCCTGTGTGAATTAAAGTTACAGTAATAAAATTTTGGCAAAGTTAAGATCACAAAAAAGTAGAACATCAAAGAACTGTAAAACACAGTTTAAATTTAATATGACAGTGCATTGCATGAGTTCAGGTCACAGGCTGATATCAGTCTTATCCAAGCCACTCAAGCATCTTGACCAGACCTTGACAGCTGAAGAGTGAGTCTATATCTAGATTAAGATTTACTGGACAGTAATTTGTATTATGCCGACTGCAGACAGAGTGGAAAGACTGATTTATCTTAATTTGAGCAGATGCTGTTAGAAATAAATCAGCATTCTGCTGTAGGATTTTTTTATTATTTATTTATTTTTTTTTTTAGATCTGCACTTAAACAGACACACATACTCAGCCTTTTTGTCTCTGACCGTAGACGCTGGCTTATGGAGACATGAACCACGAGTGGATCGGTAACGAGTGGCTGCCCAGCCTGGGTCTGCCTCAGTACCGCTCCTACTTCATGGAGTCCCTGGTGGACGCCCGCATGCTGGACCACCTCACCAAGAAGGACCTGAGGGGACAGCTCAAAATGGTGGACAGCTTCCACAGGTAAAACACACTAAACCCTCTAGCCAACTTGAATAGGTAAGAGATACTAGTACCACCTTAACATATTGGATTAGCTTCTACAGACACTTGGACAACTTCAAAATCATGGACAGAGATGTGAAGAGCAGCTGAGGTGACGAACATTAGCACATTAGTTAGTTTTCTTTTGACTTAATTTCTCTAATCTGCTGAAAGTGCGTAATAAAATAAGACAAAGAAGTTGTAATAGTGATAATGTAAGAATGTACTGCATTGTTGGGACCAAAGACCCTCAAACCAAAGAAGTACATGTCTTTATAAGAATGTCAGAAAACAGAAGCGCTCAATAATAATTAAATAGGTATCCACTTGGTGAAATAGTTATAGTAATACAAGCTGAAAACTTGATTTCATCAAATATTCAGACACATCAGGTTTCAGTCTTACTCAAGTGCATGTTGATTAATTTCAATCACTTGTAAATGGGAATCACTTTCATGGAATCTTTATTATCCAGAATTAATATAATGGCACCGCCTGAGGGATGCCACATTAGACACCCACATCCATAATCTTTCTGAAATGTTACTGAAGAAAGTGAAAAGGAACTTAAGTGATGTGGAAATTGAGGTGCCACTCATCAAACACTGGTCTGCAGAAGCATCAGGATTACACTACAGACCTGCAAAGACATCTTGGAGCAGGTGAATGCCGTTATATACTCACAGAGACGAATGCAAGAAGTTAAAACAGTATCCTACAATTTGGCACAGTACTGGTGCTACTAGTGGTTTGCTACACACCAATTCTTTGGTATTCATTGCTGTTTTCAAGCGATTTTGGATATATGTCCCATGAATCTATAACATGAGCTAATCACCAACAGAACAAGAAACCAAAATCAAGTGAAGAAGTGAGAAGTGAATAGAAAATGGACCATTATTTTAAACAAAAGCAGAACTGGTCACACCAAACCATCTGAGGCTGAAGCAGTGAAACTACTTGGTTTATTGGATTACCAGAGGGTGCAATTTGCTCTGTACAAACTTAACAACTTAATT
>OMLF01028803.1:42073-59806 GCA_900302615.1 Holocentrus rufus
TTGATTAATTTCAATCACTTGTAAATGGGAATCACTTTCATGGAATCTTTATTATCCAGAATTAATATAATGGCACCGCCTGAGGAATGCCACATTAGACACCCACATCCATAATCTTTCTGAGTGAAATGTTACTGAAGAAAGTGAAAAGGAACTTAAGTGATGTGGAAATTGAGGTGCCACTCATCAAACACTGGTCTGCAGAAGTATTGGGATTACACTATAGACCTGCAAAGACATCTTAGAGCAGGTGAATGCCGTGATATCCTCACAGAGACGAAAGCAAGAAGTTAAAACAGTATCCTACAATTTGGCACAGTTCTGGTGCTACTAGTGGTTGGCTACACACCAACTCTTCATTGCTGTTTTCAAGCGATTTTGGATATATGTCCCATGAATCTGTAACATAAGCTAATCAACAGTGCAAGAGAAATGGACCATTATTTTAAACAAAAGCAGAACTGGTCACACCAAACCATCTGAGGCTGAAGCAGTGAAACTACTCGGTTTATTGGATTACCAGAGGGTGCAATTTGCTCTGTACAAACTTAACAACTTAATTAACCAATAAAAAATGTAGAGTCTTGCTTTAAAAGAAAGTGGTTTGGTTTAAAGCTGTTTGCTCAAAAGCACAGTGCAGCCAACCTAAATAACATCACGGCCCTGCGAGGAGGCGAGGGAACAAGCGCACATTGATGAGCACATTGGTGTCATCGCTGCAGATGTGTCGCTCTCTGGCATCGTCCCAGATGAGGACAGTGACATCATCACAGCACTGACACTGTTCACCACCAGACAGCCTCATGCAAACAGAGCACTTCAGACCACTTTAGGCCTTTAAATAGTCTCAAGTTACAGAATAAAATAAAATCAATCAGCTATTAATTAAAATAGCATCGCCAATAAATCAGTGTTACACATGGTTTACAGAGGAACTGAGACATTTTCACATTTATTGGAATGCAAGAACAAATCAGAGATGCTAAAAATGTGATGAACATCCAAGCATGCATGAATTTCCCTGTTCAAAGTTTTTATATTAAGCTTTTCTTTCATAAATGCTTCTATTTTCAGTGAAGCAGTGAACATAAAGGTGAAACAGTAAAAAGAAACAAGAAACGGGAAGGTCAAGGGATTTACAACTAACCTAATCAGTTAACCTCATGTGTGCTTGGTTTTATGTATTGTTGTCCTTTTTTTTAAATTTATTTTAGTGTTTTTTTATTGGCTGGTATTGTTTTATAACACCTCAGGTAGAGCAATGCTAAAGCAAAAAACAGAAGTCACCTTGGTCTCATGCTGGGTTTTGCCCTCCCTGTGTGTGTGTGTGTGTGTGCGTAACAGGAATAGTTTTCAGTGTGGCGTGATGTGTCTGAGGAGGCTCAACTATGACAGGAAGGAGCTGGAGAGGAGGAGGGAAGATGCTCAGCTGGAGCTCCAAGGTAACGCGATGTTGTTGCTTTCTCAGCTGATGTAAAGCCTCCATGAAGCGAGCAATCAGAGCGCTCTGTGAGTCAGCAAGTTAGGCCGACAGACTGTGCAAGTTTTAAAATCCTGACGCTGTGAAAATGGAAAGCAAATATCTCTCAGGCATATGGGTGCACAGATATGAAGACTAGCTAAGAATAGGAATGTCGAGGAGCTTCGCTTACATCACAGATTGTCAGATTGTCTCTTGGAGTTCACCAACAACCTCGCAGCACTCACATTTGAGACAGTACAGCATCAAACATGGACAGACAGCAACTGGCTCAGATTTTGTTTGTTTTGTTTTTCCATTCCCAAACTCAAGTCTCAATAACACTCTGGAAATTTGGACTCATTGTCTGTTTCACACCAGAAGAGTTCTCTTGGAAATCAAGCCTGAAACTGTCAGTTTTCCCAACGAGTCTGCAGCTCAGTCAAGTCCTTAACCTTCACACACCACAAAATTAATTATGTCGACTAGTGGCAGCAGCTGCCCCATTTTCACAGTTTGCCCATTTTTAAATCTAGTTTGGATGGTAAAATTGGGCCTACAATCAGCCTAAAGATCATGTAGTGAGAACCAACGGTGATAACAAGCCAAGTGGCTGTTATATGCATGCAGTTATTCAACTTTTGTTTAAAGGACTTTAAAAAGACACTCTTAAAATATTTCATCATGTGCTTCCAATGAATTCCAGTAAAGGTGTTGTTAACATTTGTCGCACCATTTCAGACGTGTTGGTTTGGAGTAATGAGCGGGTGATCAGCTGGGTTCAGGCCATCGGGCTGAAGGAGTACAGCAGCAACCTCTATGAGAACGGAGTCCATGGAGCGTTGCTCGCGCTTGACGAAACCTTTGATCACAACGCCCTGGCCCTTCTGCTGCAGATCCCCACACAGAATACACAGGTACACACACACACACACACACACACACACGCAATTTATTTTTTCAATATAAATATGTATAATTCAGCGTGTAATTGAGTGCCTTGTTCTCACACAGTTCACAGTGCCATTTGTCTCAGTTGTATTTAGTGCTCTGTTCCACCAAAGTCCTCAACATTTTGATGTTTCATTGTCATACAGTATTTCATGTACAGTCTATATGAGACACTGTAAGACCTTCCAAGACTGTGCCAATCTTTTGGCATCAGATTATACACGTTGCCGCAGCATTGAATGGATAATACATTATTACAAAAAGCATGAATGCCATCAGTTTGGTTCATGGAAAAAAAATATTCTGAAGAAATGGTCAATCACCCAAACAGAATTTGATTTGTTTATCATACCAACCATGATCAAAAATCTTTTAGTTTCAAGACAGCCCAATCTGACAGATAGTTTTCACAAACATATGAACATACAGATCTTTTCACAAACAGCGACTTTGTTTTCTTGCCGTTGTTAAGCGAGACTAAATTTACATTTTGTTTTGAGAGCAGAATTACTTCACTCCAGTATTATTCTTACAGTCTCTGGACACTTTGAAAGAGCTGCTTCGTCTCTCCTTCACTCTGCCAGACATCTGAGCTCGGCACAGCTGGCTCTCTGCTTCACTGAGATCTGAGAATCAGCTCACTGCAAACATTTTCCCCCTGCCAGAAAAGTATTTTATTGCACCAAATTGCAGCTTATTGGCGCATCATCATGAGGACACTTTCATTTACCAATTTTGAACACCAGTACTTGGGAGATGAATTGGCATCAATACTACATATAATATCTGTGCACTTCTAATACAGACTATATAATAGCACATGGCACCAAATGGATGCTTTGCCCTTTGACTGACAACCTAAATGGCTACAAATGAATCCATTGGTTGAGGACGTAATCCCCAGGATATCAGAATAGCTGGTCTCAGTCTCAGGAAGACGGTAAGACGCCGCCTCAGAGACAAAGATCAGTTTCAGGGGTTGAGGCAGGATGTGAGGAGAGGCTCTGAGTGTAGAGAGGCCCGTTGTTACCAGGGAAACTAAAATCGTGATGTGTACAGTTGGGGGTGATGTGGCCTCTCGGGGGCCGGTGTCAATCCACAGCATGTTGTAGGTCAACGTCCTGGCAGGTTATCTCATATAGGAATTGATTATTCTCTGTTTTTCATTTTGGGGGTTTTAACTGCAATAACATGGAATTTTTTCCCCCCTCCTTTCTCCTTTTCTTTCCCAGGCCCGAGCAACTCTAGAGCGCGAATACAACAGTCTGCTTGCCATTGGCACCGACAGGAGAATGGAAGAGGTGACATACAAACACATAAACGCACTAGTATACTGCTCGCCAACACTGTGACACAAACTGAGAAAATGTGTGTGAAACCAACCCACCTTCTTCTTTTTTTTCCCCCGCTTATCAACAACCACCCCTCCATTCGTCCTCCTCTTCTTCTAGGATGAGGACAAGAACTTCCGCCGTGCTCCATCATGGAGAAAGAAGTTCAGGCCCAAAGACATGAGGGGGATGTCCTTGGGTTCGTCAGACACCCTGCCCGCCAACTTCCGAGTGACCAATAGCAGCGCGGCGTCTCCCTCCATGCAGCCAAAGAGGAGCCCCATGGACGGTAGGTGACGAAGGAGCGCCATGTGGCTGCTGTTTGCTTTGCGTGTGTGTGTGTGTGTCTGTGTGTGCGAGTGTGTGTGTGTTTGCTCATTGTGCGGCTGGTAATGTGCACTGTCATTGCTACTGCTTGCTCAAGCTGCAGATCTCCTCTAATTGGCAGTTTGAGCCTGGCTCCTCGAGTACTTTGAATTCTTGTGAATGGCCTTGCTGCTTCAGCGTTTGTGAATATGCTGTGACTAACGGCATGTCTTTGCATGTGGTTTTGCCCTCATGGAAACAACAGGGAGTCAGTCTATACAGAGGCTGGACACTGCCACAGTCAGGACCTACTCTTGTTAACACACAACCCAACACAACGGTAAGATCACATGCACACACTTTAATATCAGAAAGATGCACATTTACATTTTCAAAGTCTGGCACTTTTCCTCACTGCAAAACCGCTCCTTCCTCTCTTTTTCCATGCAGAAAGCAGCTTTCTCGTATCCGAGTTTTCGGCTCTAATAACGCACGTTTACGCCTCTCTTCTCTTTCCCTTTGTTCTGTCTTTTCTTTCTTCCCCTCTCCGGCTTCTGTCCTGCTTCCCCTCTTGTGTCCGTTTCTCTCCCTCTTCTCTTCTCAGTTTATCCTCATTATTTCTATAGGTAACCGCTGGTCAGAAGATGACGGGGAGTTCCCTGCCTTCAAGACCAGGATGATGAACTGATTTGACCTGCAAGGACACTATTTTTTTTCCATCACAGAGAAAGACCTTAGTCACCAATCTCAGTATCCCTAGAGGACACATTCTAGATTTATCTGCGTTTGTTATATATATTTATGTAAACCAATGGGACATTTTATTGATTTTAGAATTACCATGTAATCTTTTTTTTTTTTTGTCTCCATTCCCCCTTAATCAGCCCCTTTTTTGAAAACATTTCCCCTACTGTGCCCTTATTAAGCTTAACTCTCTCAGATGTAACTGAATGTTTCAACTGTCTGGAGTTTGTATATTTCTATCAACAGGCATTTTATCTAATCTTTTTTATAATCCTGATCCTATTGACCAGATGTATGTTTTCTTTTCCTCTCTTTGATTTGAATTCTAATCATTGAATTTATGCTAAAGTGACTTTGATATGTGATATAACTTAATTCTATATCCTTTGCCCTTTTTAACTGTTGTAATTTTTTTAGGTTATAACTTGTGATTATGTGTAAATGCAGCTTTTTGGTCAATGGATTTGTGAATATCAGACAAATTGCTGGAGTTGTTAGACTGTTTCACAAACCGCTCAACACTGTGGTTGATCCATCACCGGAAAGTACCTGCTGGCAAGCCAGGTGTTGGTGACAACAGATATCATGTGAAACAGCTATTTTCCTTTTCTCTTCTTCTTTTTTTTCATATCTGCGATACCAAAATTGAACTCTTGAATAAAAGCAAAGAAAAGCCATATAACTGTAGCGGGGGGGAATAAAAAAAAGAGGGCTACTTTCTGATGCAAGTGAAAACAGAATTCCAGGTTGTCTCTAGTCGACCTTGCATGCGGAAACCTTTTCCACTTGACCCCCACAAACCCCACCCCAGTGCATCCCTTTAAAAAACAAACAAAAAAAAAACACTAACCTCCTCCCCCCCACCTCCTTTGGAGAACACACAGGAAGGCTCATGCGTACGGGAGGAACTTCAACCGTACAGATGAGTTGAAATGTGGCAGCTCTCCTTCGATGGACCAACTTCACTGCGGCCTCAATCGATCCCCGCTCTGACTAGATACCCCTCAAGGCGGTGTGATCCACCCACGAAACTTTTTTTAAAAACACTTTGTACGAAGACTTCATATCAAGCCTTATTGTTTGTTAACTCCTTACTGTCCTTTGTTCTTATTTATTATTACTCATTCACTTTTGTGTGTTTTGTCAGTTTTATTTTTAGAAGTTAAGCCACAGTTTGTTCCTCTGTATGTGGCAAAGCTGTTCATGTTTAAGTTTTTCTTGCCTGCGCTCAAAACACAGGTTCCACCATTGGTTTTCATGGCAAATGACATGGAACTGAAGACGTTTCCTTCACCCTACATGTACTGCATATAATAGTAATGTTATCTTTTTTCTGTCTTTGTGATTTAGTCATTTATGCACAATGCAAATCATGTTGCTGTTATTTTTCCCCCTGCTCTCCTCATTGAAACTTCTCCTGATCTTGTAACAAAATGATGTACAGTCTGAGTACTTATGAACTATTTTTATCACAGTATTATTTATTGCTTACTTTCAATAAAATACTGAAACTTATTTTCCACTGCAAATAAAAAGACTAAGTCTTCGTGTTTTCAAGCACTTATGGCCTTTTCCTGTCTTGCTTCATCACTGGGATCTTAGTGGCTTTACTTAGTCCAGCTCCCCTCCCTCCTTACGTGGATTCTTGAATCGAACATAATGATAATAATAATAATGATAATAAATACATTTTTAGAAATATATGTTCAAATTTTAAAAAATGCCCAAATAAATTATGCCCTGGCAGTTTTTCCATTTTCTTCTATGTGAACGGTTAGGGTTAGAGTTTAATTTTTTTTTTTTAAGTTTGGATGGAGAAATGTTCTCTTACCACTCCTTAAGACTGAGTATTGAGTACCTTTGGAGACATGACTATTTTCAATGGTTGAGAAGATATGTGAGTATATGCTTCTGGTTTCCATGGCAACATAATTGATGGTCCTCTTCTAATTCCATCTCTACTGTCTTGCTTTCCTCCAAAACTGCTGCACAGACTATCAACAAAAATGTAATCTCCCAAATGAAACATTACTAATCTCTGCAATAGTTTATATGTGTGTGTGTGTGTGTGTGTACTCAGTGGTATGTTTACAGTGATGTTATCAGATAGGCTTTGTAATCTCCTGTGGCATTACTGTTTCAAGTTCAAATTTACAGCTCTTCATCACTGTTGCAGTCTGAAATGGCTCAGTATATACAAAACAAAAATTACACTTTTTGTCCTAAACCCTCATAGCGGGGAAGAACCCACACACCGAAATCAATTTCGATAAATTAATTTATTAATAAATAAAAAATGGAAGAAATCTTGAGAAGTTTCACAAAGAGAAAGAAGTAGCAATGTGGGTGCCTTGTGAGCAATTATCTCAAAGTAGGTTGCCTGTACGATTTTTAATGATAACGACAAGAGCTGTATATTTTGTCATTTGTGACTTACTAATTAAAAAAAAACTCAAAATGTCGTAAATAACATGTATATGGAAACTTGAAAATGTGTGCTAATAGTAACTTTGAATGGACTTTTGAAACGACTTAAAAATCTTACATTTATCCTCTAAAATGAGGTTATAAGATTACTTTAATTCTGTTAACGAGGGGCTGTGAATAATTAAGTAATCACCTCAAACGTTGTGTGATGAAATCCCAAAATATTGCTTTTACTGGCTAGACTTTAAAGTAAATTTAGGGTCCAAAACTGAGAAATAAGACCCACAGAAAACCCAAATTTTATGGTGAACCTCACCCACTTCAGTATCACCGCAAGCTGACGTCACCAATGTACGTCACCCTAAGCAGGAAATGGGATACTGGGAGAGCCGGAAGAGCAGCAGAAGGAGCAGTTCCTTCATAGTAACGTTACTGTCGCTCCATCAAATTTTTGTTGTGTCAAGGGTTTGTATCCAGCAGGGGGATTTTTTTCATTCACTCACAGCTCTGGTTGGAGTTACTGTTGTTTTAGACGGTAAGTATTTAGTAGTTCCCTCAGGATAAAATGTTTATTTGTTGCTGTTAACCACACAAGCTCGCTGGGAGTCAGTAAATCATTATTCCAGGCATGTTAGCTAGCTTGGCTAGTTAGCTAAAACTGGAACAGGAAATACCACAGCCAGCCTCTAGTATTCCGATTTGGGAGGAAACCGTAACACCTTTTAAGAACTGCTGATCACTTAATGTTAAAATTCCTGTCCAGTGTAGCATAAAAATCGTGGCAGCATCAAGCCAAACGTTGTAATGATGCATTCATAGCCTCTGATGGTGAGACTAAAACACGATACACAGTCAATTTTCCATTGAGTATTGGTCTGCAGAAAAGCGCTGTAAGGTTACTTCGCACCAGACTTTAATTTAATTATATCTGCACATCAACATTTTCTAGCACGGTGGTGGTTGTCCTGGTAGTTATGGCCTGACCTACTTAGCTCAAAGCAAACTAACCAACATTAGCTTCGTTAACTGAGGTAGATAACAACGCGGAAATTATGCGTCGGGAAAATGCTGCCAACCGCCCTCTGTTTTCCAAACCAAAGCTTTTTATTCAGGTTGGACTTGTCCCACTGGCACACCAAACTGTGTTTTTGTCACCTCGTAGTCTGACACAGCTGATAGTTTTGGGGTTTGGATGTGATCAGCAGTTGGGTGTGGTTGTGTTGTGGCAGAGATATTCCTGCCTTGTAGCACACTGAAAGTTGGAAGCTGGGACCTGACAGGGTGCTGCTTCCTGGTCTTCAGACATTTCCTCCCCTCTGTCTCTCCTGGAGTGAATGGAGCCACGTTTCCTCCCATCTCTAATTGAACCCAGATGCTGATCACCCAGATTGTGCTGAGTCAGGAATTAGGATTAGTACAGAAAGCTGTTGTTCCAGAAACGCCAAAGCGCTGGAGGGCATCCAGAATCAGCCAACGGACCAAAGACACCATTCATCATTTAGCTCTCTTGCATCCCAGTTTCAAAGTAGGGTAGTGAGTCAGCTTGCCAGTGCTTTGCTACACAGTACACAAGGTAATGATTATAATAAAGCAATACTACGTTGATTCCCAGATTCCGTGGGGCTTTTTAGGAGTTCAGCTTCATGATCAAAGACACACCTGCAGAGAGGATGCTTTCTGACACATGCTTTCAACCTGGGCTACTTTTCATCAGAGTTTTCTGTCTTTCAGTGTGTGTGGCTTAGGCTGACTAAAGATGTGGAGGGCAGCAGCAGGACAGTCAGTCAACATGCCTGAAGATGATGGAGGCGACGACTGGGAGACCGACCCTGACTTTGAGGTAGCTGTGAAACTGTTAAAACTATTAAAACTCATCCCTGTTGTCAGTTTAACATCACTTCTCCCTCCCTGTAATTTAGTGTTTATCGAGTCCTCATCATTTCTCCTTTGATTGCACTATTTTTTCTAGAATGATGTGACAGAGAAGGAGCAGCGCTGGGGGGCCAAGACGGTGGTCGGCTCCGGACATCAGGAGCACATAAAGTGAGAAATCTAGTCACTTTATTGATGCACTTAGACATCCAGTTTTACTATAACATGCATGGATTAAGTTAAAAAAATATACATATATATATTTCCCCTAATTTTGTCCTTCCGCTGTCTTAGTATCCACAAACTGCGTGAGAACGTGTCGACAGAGCACACCAGCCTGAAGCAAAAGGAACTGGAGACCATGCCCAAAGCCTCGCATGGATATGGGGGCAAATTTGGAGTGCAACAGGACCGCATGGACAAGGTAAGAGACACCTCAAGTCTTATACACAGGGTTTCTACGGATCTTAAAAAAAAAAATCACATTTTGTCTGTTTAAAGAGCTGCATATCAGATTTATTGCCTGATGAAGGAGTGATGCAGGTCAAGTCAGTGTAAAGTAGGAGAGACCGTATAAGAAATTTCTGTTCAACTTACATGGCCCAACTTTTACATTGTAAACCAGTAGTCATCCAATATTTTGTCCTTTTTGTGTGAACCGTTTGAAAACACAGTAGATACATCTCAAGGAGTTTATCCTGTCATTAAACTGTATAAGACAAATAAGTTTTGAGTCTTCAGGGAACCAGTTTGTCAACAAGGCTCAGCTTTATCACAGTGGTATTACATCATGATATTCATGCCCAGCAGGTAGTTGTTTTATTGTACCTCTGAATATTATTATCTGTTCACTGTGAGGATATGTAACAGCGATGTGGTCAGACATTTTTATCTCATGTTTCACTGATACAGGCTGCAGGCCACATTGTTGATTGTTACAAGATCGCTGGATCAATAATGTTTATGAGAAAGTGTCACCGCTAAGCCTGATGTAAACAGCCCATCAATCTGTGTTCAGATTGGTGGAAGTCATTTAGTCTCATATTCAGTGTTTAAATCTTGTTTTTCTTCAAACCAGTGGGGAAAAAAACTGCCTGTGGGATGAAATAATCCCACTTGTTTCCAATTCCAGTTTCACTTGTTTCAGGATTTTTCCTGGAACAAGAAGAAATATGTATGTTATGTATGAAATATGGTATGTTTTTTACCTTGTTTGAAGAAAAAAAAATTGAACACTGAAGATGAGACTAAATGACTTGTTAGAATTGATATTTTTGTATTGCTCTAATATTACTGATCTCCTGCCCAATGACATTCACAATTTCCGCTGCCCAGAGTTAGTCCAGTGGTGAAGTCCACTGTCTGTGGAGCTGCAGGAGTGATCAAATCCCAGCAGAAGTTTCTCAGTTGCTTCCGACTCCATCTCTGATTTCAAACTGTTTAAATATAATAAAACATGCTGAATGTGAGGTGACCACCCACTCTTATTTAAAAGATTTAAACAAAATGTTCATTGTTGCTTTTGGCACGATTTTCCTTAACATGATTTTTTTTCCTGTAGTTTTGGTCTTTGCTAAAGCTAAATTTGATTTCAGCTAGCTACACCCTGGTTTACAATACAAAAAAAATCAGTTTTAAAAAGACAGCCTTCTTTAAAGCTTGTCTTGAAAATACAAAAAGCCTACATTTTCACAGACCTAAATGATCCCGGAAAGCCCTTTCAGCCTCTGCGGCGGTCTCTGTAATGTCCGTGTCAGAATGTGTCTGTGTGAACAGGGTGAGTCAGTGGTGGGCATTTCACACTCAATAATCTTTCCTGCCAAGCAGCTCTCTCCATCCACACCTTTGTCTCTCCGGGTTGTGTGGTCATTGCAGCATGAATGTGATGACCAAGCACTGTTTACCCCACACTGTGTGTACTTGTGCATGACTGTGATGAGTCAGATGTCACCACTCCAAACCACTGGCTCTGTTTCTAGTCGTCCTGCTGTTTGGCCAGCGTGTTTCTCCCAGATTTCTCAGAGGTTTTTTTTCTGCCTTTCTTGCTCTTATCTCGGTGCTTTGTCTCCATGTGTCTTCACAGTCCGCTGTGGGTCACGACTACCAGAGCAAGTTGGCCAAGCACTGCTCGCAGACAGACACCTCCAAGGGCTTCGGGGGGAAGTTTGGCGTGCAAGCTGACCGCGTCGACCAGGTATTCTCCACGTTTCTGGATCACCCTGGTTTACATGCATTTAACTTGAGCAGATTAAGCCAATACAGTGAAGATAACATCTATGTTTTACACATGATGGTGATGATTTGGCTGTGTAAAATGTCAGCAACCCCCTTTAAATAATGACACACAACAGGACTTTTTCCCAAAGCTGTTTGTTCATAATCCTTTGAAATGACCCTAGTTAACAATAGTTTATGAAATCAGGTGTCATTAGATTTTATTCACTGTAACTCATAGGATTAACACATATAGTAATGCATCCTGTAAATCAGCAGTTTCATCGGGGAATTGGTGTGTGAAAAAAATGTAAGTGCATGAAAGCTTTCTAAAGCCCAGGTGCACCAGACACTCATATCAAAGTATCAGGATGGATCAGTCAAAGTTGACATGTCTGTCAGTGTCCCATTGCATATTTCATCATTATTTATTGAGAAGGATTAGCTTGTGACAGTTCTAACATGCACACACACACATGCACAATAAGAGGGATTAGTCAGTGGAGTAATTGTGTATCGCCTCTTTCTCTCTCTCTCATGCCAGTCTGCTGTCGGGTTCGAGTACGCTGGGAAGACAGAGAAACACGCTTCGCAGAAAGGTGAAGTTGCATTTCGGTTTCTTTTTGCCCCTCAAATCATCGGTAAACACCCCGGGGATCTTTTCCACCTAAAATTCCAGCAATGTGCAGCCTCACCCAGTACAGGATGAGGCTGCACTTTATTCACTGGACACTTTATGTACTTTATTATACAATCACTATTTCATCAGCCAACTACATTTTATGAAAGAATAAGCCTTCCAAATTGCCTAGAACAGCCCAACCTGCCAGCCACAGATAAAATTGATAAACATTTAGCTGGTGGTTGGCCTTGTCAAGCCGTGCTCCTGTTGTGCTGATTAGTAGCTGCTTCGTCTCCGCTCTGCCAGGCTTGAAAAATATAGCTATATGTTTTTCCCCATGCTGTTTTTTATTTTTATTTTTATTTTTTTGGCACATTGTAAGTTTTATGGATAGGTAGGAGGGTGATCCCACTGCTGCGGGAGTCCACCCTTAGGCCTCTTAGCTCTCAGTGCTTATGTGCTGCCTTCCCATGATTCCATAGTGTCACCACCCTTTTGTTGCGCTCAGTCCCCTAAAATCAAAACAGCGGTGTAGAAAATTTGCCCAATTCCAATTCTCTTTCTGAATAGTTTTAAGTGTGGTGCAAATGAAAAAAAATGAAAAAAAAAATGTGCTTTTTTTGCACCATGAACATGACTAACCTGTAATTTTTCCAAATTTATGCTCATTAAGCCTGAAAAGGAACTGAATTTAATGATTGCATGAAGTAAACAGATTGTTTGGTTATAACAGCGGTGAATATGAATTATTTTGAAGTGTGTTTTGATCCTGTCTCGGGTCATTTGTTGATGGATGATTTGGAATCGGGCTGCTTCTTGACCACTGCTGCCATGCTGCTTGACCCTGTACTTTGACCCTTGCCCCTTGCTTTGCTGTGTAGACTACGCCACTGGGTTTGGGGGGCGATACGGAGTGCAGGCAGATCGTGTGGACCAGAGTGCAATGGGCTTCGATTACCAAGGCAAAACTGAGAAACACGAGTCCCAGAAAGGTTTGTCTAGTGTCCCTGCCATGCGTCATCCCCATTAACCAGGAGAAACGTGAAGAAAACATGGCACACACACACACACACATACACATACACATACACACACAACAACTTGGTCTGACTTGGTGAGTGCAGCTCCTTGCAGGTCCAGACAAATCATGTTATTTGGTATTTATCCTTCTTCCTTCATTCCTCGGCCTGTGCTGTTCGCCTGCTTCATTTAAAGCTGCAAAATAGTTTTGTTTTGTTTAGTTTTACTTTATTTTAGCCGTATCAGCTGCTGTCTGTGACGTGACTTCTGCCAATGTGAGTAATACATTCACTTATAGTGTTTTTGAGATGTAGTGCAGCATCTCTGTGTCAGAAGAATTACTTTGGGGTGTTTTTGGACTCCGGCTTCATTCGAGTTTGAAATGTTGCCTCCTATTGTGTCCTTCTTCCTTCCCCGTCCCAGGTGACTGGCAGGAATATGCCAGTGTTTTCAAGTCTGTGGTTTGGGTCTGACCCAGCCATTTTTCAGGAACTGTGATATTTTAATGTGATTTTTTTTTCCTTAAAATATGCCCTTTGTCATGACTTCAGGGCAGTTAACCTCTGATTATCTCTGATCTCTGTTTCACAGTCAGCTTCTTTCCAGTTCACTTTAGTGGTAATTAAAAAGGGGCAAAGTTACTTACAGAAACAGAACATAAGCGACTCAAAAAGCAGACGTAATAAACTCAGGATTCGTAGGATATTTACATGTTTTATGTAGAATTTACAGTCTGCCAAAAGGAAGCAAATATGTGACATCTCTAATGCCTAAGACAGACAATAACCTGGACATGTATGAAGTGATGCATCTATGAAAACAGTCACTGTTGTACCAAATTGAAATGCGAGCGAGGTTAGAGCAAAAAATTGGAGGTTGGAGGAAATACTAAGAGAATATATTTAACATCAAGCAGCGCTTTTTGAGTAAATGACAACGCACAGGAAGAAGTAAGGAAGGAGTTACAGAAAGTCCTCTCTGCTGGTGGAAGCTTTACAGAAACGTGTGAGCCCGGGTTAAACTCTGCCTTTAACCTCTTCCTGTCCTAACTCCGGATTCTTCTCCCCCTCTGCTGCTCGGGCCATCGGCAGATTATGCCAAGGGCTTTGGAGGCAAGTTTGGCGTGGAGACGGACAAGGTGGACAAGAGCGCTGTGGGCTTCGAGTACGAGGGCAAAACGGAGAGGCACGAGTCTCAGAAAGGTTTGTATCACTGCTGTTCATCACACAATCCCACTTAGTACATGACATGCACTGAGCACATACAGAAATTCAGTAGAAGCTTTTAGAAATATTCAAGATTTTTGCTTCCTCTCTCCGCTATTACAGTTTAACAGACATAACACCGCTGACACAGCTAATTCTGTTGCTTGGTTCACCTTAAATAAAAAGAAAACAGTCCCCATTCTGTTTCTCACGGTTCAAGTCCTTGTAACAATTGATAGTTTACCATGTACCATATTTTGTTTCTGCCTTGTAGTATCATGGTTACGGAAACAACAAAGTACAAACAAAATATTCACACATTCTGGAGAAATTCCTTATGGAGGATTGTTAAGTCAAACTATTCATTAAGAAGCCGTGTTGTTAAACGAGTTGAGGAAACATCAGGGCAGAAATATTTTCTGTGTTTTCTTGAACCTGCTTTAAAATCAGTTACATAGTCTGACCAGCAGCCAAAAGAAATGATGCAAAACAGAGGAAAGTGTTTGTGAAGCCATAAGCAGCAAATATTGGGTATTTTCAACTGATAAGTGACTAAAATCAGTCACTTATCAAAATCAACAATAATAATTATAATTAGGTGATTTATAGCTACCTATTTAACTGGTTAATCAACTAATTGTTTCAGCACTGATGCTGATGCATATTAATATAGTTTTCTGTTGTTAATTGAGATAAATGCAATACCTGTAGTATTATGGTGATAAAGTTTGTTTAAGATCGGCAAAAACAAAAAAGAAAAGCCATAAAGTCTTTCTTGGCAGAGTTTTATCAGTAGTGTCTCTGCCGACCTGATACCAGCAGGATTATGTCGTCACGCCCTCATGCGTGAAAGTGCAGGCCTGTTGTGACTTGTGTGGTCTCAGTTTCAACGTTGCCCGGCAGCCGTGCCTGTGGCTTCTTGTCTAACGCTCCCTCAGCCCAGATAGGCTTTGCTTCCTGGTTGGCCAGCTGCAGTATATGGAAACAGGAGGAGGGAAAGGTGACCTGAAGAATTCCCCACAATGCACTGCGCTACGTTTGCTGTTTTGGTTTGCTCATGTAGAGCGGGCTCTGATAACTGGGTCACGTACTCTGATAACAGGCCAGCCATTTTAATATGGCAGAGCTTCAACAGCTGTACCGCTGTCTTTAAACCAGGTACATTTGATGCAGAACTTTTCCACTGCAACAGTCATGTCTGTTTTTCATAACATGGACATTCAGACTGAAAGATAAGATGTTATAAAGATGAACAGCCTGAAACAGACAGTCAGGGGCAGACTAACACGGTTAAATAATGCAATATTTGTTTAGCATTTTGCATCCTAATAAGCATTTCGTACACGGTAACATCTGCTGCAGAATAGAAAATCAGCCCAACTTTGTGTGCTGTCACAGTTTGTCATCACATATTCTGACATGGGACAGTCTGTTCTTCTCAGACTGAATGTTCCCTTACAAAATCTGACTTATGTTCTATTTAAATAAAGAGTAAAAAGTAGGAACGACTTGGAAGTATTGGACATTTGTGTCAGTTTGTGAATTCACAGGACATGATTGTTTTTTTTGAACAACTGTTTGGATGTTCATGTGTGTGTGTCTTGGTACATTTGTGCAGACTACGTGAAGGGTTTCGGGGGGAAGTTCGGAGTGCAGACGGACAGGCAGGATAAGTCGGCGGTGGGATGGGACCACCAGGAGAAACTGCAGCTTCACGAGTCACAGAAAGGTACTGTTTCTGGTTTATGCTACAAAAAACATTCTTCTTAAGCTTATTAGATGGTCCTTACAATGGAGGAATGCAGAACATTGCCTCTCTGTTATTGGTGATGAGATATCCACATGTTTCTTTAAATGGAACCGGGCAAAGTGATGGAGAGAGGAAATGTAATGTCCTTAGTTTCCAGGAATACAGCAAAGACAGAGTTTTATGTCAGAGATTAATGGAGAAGTCCTGGCCAATGGGAAATCAAACGTGAGCCAAAGCTGAAGATGGTTGGGAAATTAACACCAGCTGCCTGCCAAATGCTGGTCAACTCAGACGGATAGGTTTTAATACTCGACTCTCTTTGGCAGGTAACCAGCCATTGTGTGGAGATTCTTGTCTCTTGTGAAAATCAGATTTGAGTGGCTGCTGGGTTTTCGACTCCATCACCCACTGGGGTTGATAAATAAGAGAGTTAGTTCCCTCTGTTTTTCACAGCAAATTAAATTATGAAAACTTGAAAAAGCATGACTTTGCTTGAAAAATCCCACAGCAGCTACCACACATTTTATTTTCCATCATTTACAGTTTTAAAGTCCAGGACTAGATAGCTAAGCATGTGTTTGTTTGGTTTAACCAGCTTCTCATTAAACCATCCTGTCTGACTTTTCCTAGCACATGCAGGACTTTGAACTGGGAGCCAGTCCACCACACCTCAGCCTTCACAAGTTGTCTGCTTTGAACTTTGCAAACATTGTGAACCTACTTCCTCCTCACTCCCACACTGCTGCTGTGATTCGGTCTCATTGTGGTTTCAGTTGTGGTCTGACAAAGTCGACTACTTCCTCAATCTGCGGAAAACTTGTCTGCCACCGGCTCAGATAGAGGAAGTGAGAGAGAGAGTGCGGCTCAGATTTCATTTACATGTGTATTTACAAGTGTAAGTGGGGAGGAGAAAAAAGGAAAATTTTTCAGGTTCTTGCAAAAAAAAAGCTTTTACTTTATGCTGCAAGACAGTGAAGGTAAATCCACCAAACAGGAGCTAGGAAGGAAGATCTTAATAATGATAATGATAATAATACACTTTATTTGTATTGCACCTTTCAGAACAAATTAAGTGCTTCACAGCACCAAAATTAAAAACCATGATCCAATAAAAGTACACCAAAAACAAAAGGCAACATAAAAGTAAGATATTAAGTAGATTATGAGACATACACAGCAAGGAATTAATAAGTAGAAGTGGATTTTTAAAAAGTGTGTTTTTAAAAGAGGACAAAGATGTGGCTTGCCTGGATTTCAGGCCACACTTAAGTTCATATGGGATTAAACATTCATTGATGGAGTCCGTTGTGGTGGAGAGTTTAAAACAGACTTGGATCATGGTCTAGATAAATGCTGGACATCTGCATTGTGTTTACAAACAAAAAGGAAGAAGTGCAGAGTAGAAGATCTCAGGCCGTCTTGTCGTTCTTTTTTGAGACCGGGATGCTCCTTCATGCAGCTGACTCTTACAAGATAATCTTGTCTCAGCACATGTATGTATGTTAAGAGGCATGCAGGGTGTATCGCTATCCGTCTGTACATCTGTCCAACTGTGTGTGTAATGTCAATCGGTGTCTGTCTGTCCATATGTGTGTGTGTGTGTATTATGTTTCAGACTATAAGCGTGGGTTTGGAGGGCAGTATGGGGTAGAGGTGGAGAGGCAGGACCAGTGTGCCCTGGGCTATGAGCACAAGGAGGGCCTGGCCAAGCACGAGTCTCAAAAAGGCACAGATACTCCCTCGCCCCCATCCCCACCCCTCCTAAAATCCAGAAAAGAGCTCCCTACCTTGACCCACCCCGTTCTGGAAAGACCCTCCCGTCTTCCCTCCTC
>OMLF01028807.1:5504-18211 GCA_900302615.1 Holocentrus rufus
AATAAAGTAACGGGTCGTCAAGTTGAGTTATATCGACGGTTGGTGCTTGAGTTCCCCTCATACACAGGAGGTTTAACCAGCTACTATAAACGGGTTGAATAGACGAGTGTACAGTTGTACTGCACTCAATCTTTTGAAAACGAGAAATAGATAAAATACAATAAGAGTCTCTTATTGTATTTTATTTATTTATTGTTCAAAATGTTCCCACACTAATGAAGTAGTTCTACCTTTTTGATCAACCAAGCGACGCTGCTCAGCCTCACCCTCTGCCATCCTCACACGTGCTTAAATCGCCGGCCTGGATCTCCACTCTCCACACACGCGGGGTCGGGTGCGCAGCGGTTGAGTTGCGCATACGCGTCTCAGAACGGAAACACCAAATAATCGTTTTTCCTTGATTATATGAATTTTGAGATCGTCTGGAGCCAAAATCGTAATCACGATTAAAATTCGATTAATTGAGCAGCCTTACTCAATTCCCTTAGTTACTAGCCTGTGCAGTGCAGGTGATGTGTGATAGTGATTTAAACCACACAATATTAAGAAGATGGCTGCCCAGTTTCATTGTATACACGTTGAAGGTGGTGTAGAACAGTCCCATTGCTGAGACCCAACTCATGCATTCATTTTGCTGAAACAGCAGCGCAAAACTCAACGTTAGAGATCATTTTTTGTTATTATGGGAAGTGTAAAAATATTTTCGGTGCATTATGAAACTGTGGCGGGACAAATTAGACCGTATCGGGCTGCCACGCTCTAGGTAATTAATGGGAAACACTGATTTACCACCAACAGAGAGCATTCATATTGCAGGCAATTCATTCTTGAATGCTAAACAATACGATCAAATTGCTACTTTGAATCTCAAAACTCTTGTGTTTTTCAACCAAGTAGTTACCAGACCGTTCATTGTGTATTCTTGTGACGTCTAAAAAGAGAGTAAACAATTCTTTCCCAACAATTCTTCCTGGGCACGGAGCCAAAGTGCAGCACTATTTGAGAAGGAATGCGATAAAAATGGGACGGCGGCTAAATCTGAGTCAATTCTGAGTCTGGCTGTAAACAAGCTGAGGAAGGAACAGAGAAGGGGAATACAAGCACTGAGACAGTTCCTCCTCCAGTGTTACGTGGCAGAGTGACTGGTGAACAGAGAAGAAGAAAAGAGCGGGCTGTGTGTGTGTCAATGTGTGCACATGCTTGTTTGCCTGGGCGTGCATGTGCATCAGTATGGGAAATTAGCCCCATTCACCAGATCTTATCTTGCAAACTTTATGTTGTGGCGGGTGACTTTTGAGGACATACAACCCGCTGCGGCTGGTGGGTGAAGAAGTTCCAAAACTTTTGGTTTCCTAACTTTTTCGTCTGCCGTGCATCTGTGCTGACATGACTTCTATGTAGATGTGTACTTAGCAAGCCACAGTCTAAACCACGGCAAGGTTACCATGGTGATGTGTAAATGAACTGCCAGCCTTGGTTTACTCTTTCCTGCACTGTGAAAACCTGAGTGAACATCAGTAAGACTCTAATCGTTTAAGGTTTATTAATAGAGAGAAGATGGACTAGCCTGCTCTCTCAAATTGAAGAATGGGGGTTTAATAACTTTTCTTATGGACACCTTGATGATACGTTCTAGTCATTGTTCACTTTGAGGCTTCATCAGCTGTTTCACCTGCTTAAAATGCCTGCAACATATGGGACAAGTACTACAAGAACCGGTTACTCCAGTAACAATTAAGATAACTGCACTGCCACTGACTTTGCATTGCAGACACCCCCTTCCCATCGGGCATTACAAGTTCTTGCTCTGCTCCATACTGATAAGGAGGTGGTTTAAAAAGTGAAAAGCACCATTTTGTCACAGTGTTTTGCTCCAATTACCAAGCCATGCCAACAAATATGTAAAATCTTGGCGGAAATCGTGCTTGATTATACCCAAATTTATTGAAATTTGCTAGGGTTTTGGGTTCAGTAAGAAATGAAGTTGAGTTTTGTCAACCCTAGCTTTGAATGAAAAGATTCCTCTTGTCTGCTGTTTCACCTGCTCTTAAAGGGACACGAATCCCCAAGAGAAAAGCAAGGCTAACCACTGTAGACAGGGTTGAATGGCTGAAAAAGGCCTCTGTTGCACAAAGATAACAATCTGCGGCTCACTAACCTAAACAGGACTGCCTGAAACTGAGCTCAAAACTAGTGTTATGACAACCAGGGAAAGGATGGGACTTTTCATCCACCTGCAATGCAGGGGGGGTAGTTTCCAAAATACACCAAACACTTGCACCATCTGACAAGCCGATTCAATTTTTTAGAAGTGAAATGAACCTTGAAACGATGGTTGGTTACCTGCCCAAGTGTCTGGCAGAGCAGAGACACAAATCAGCAAGAGCCACAAAAAAACAAGCGTGTGGCTGCTGCAATATCCCATCCTGATGGTAAGACAGCAAGAAAATACAGCAAAGACGCCTTTACAGGGAAGGGAAAGTCTGAAAAAAATAAGGGTGTAGCGTGTAATGATCCTGAGTTTCACCGTCTTGAGTCAGCCTTCATAAAACCATAATGGTCCCAGACCTATTGTCATAAAACTCAAAAGATTATAAATTAAGGTGCAATTCTACCTTTTGGGCTGGTGCCTAGAGTTAATTTTCCAATCTCCTAAATTGAACTCGAGCACTATTGTATAAATGCCGAGAAGTACATCTGACACAAGGATTTGGTTCACTGAAACCACAGAACAGACTGGATGCCACCTCAGAGTTAGTCAGAGAATTGTGTTAAGTGGACATGGTGGCGTGTCCTTCCAATTACAAAGCAAAACGTAAATGTCTGCTTTTTTCATTGTGGAAGCAATAGCTTCTTTGCGTTGAAAACGATGAATCAATCCTGGGTTATTTGTCGAAATTTCTGAGTGAGATGGCTCATGATGGCTCAACAACAGCCTGCAGCACCGAGCCTGCATGCTGGCAGACCAGCGAGCTGACAAACCCTCAACAGGTCTGATTAATGTATCAGAGGACAAATGAAAGGAGAGACTTAAAAGATTCATGAATTTCCCATCTGGTTTTTGTTCATATTACTGCTTGTTACATTTAGGCTACAGAAACATTAGCAGTTTGTTAGGGTTGAGAGCTCATGTATGGACAAAATAAGTACAGCAACTGCCAACTTTTACTTATATGGAATTGTTAAAAAGCATGCATTAAATAGACTAACAATCAATTATTTTCTTTTTATTGCAAAGTTGTAGTAATTTTCCTGTATGTTGTGAGCACAGTATATTTATAGCAATGATAACTTACATTCATTAAAAAAAATTGTTTGTTGTCATATTTGTGTGTTGGGCCAGTGGAACAACAACAACAAGGACAAGTAAAACTCTAAACTGCTGGTTTGATTATGCAGAAAATTGTTAACACTGAGAACCTGAAAAACCCTATTTAATATTAAATCTAGTCTAATTAATATATTAACCAGACTAAGCCCAAATAGTGCCAAATTAATCAATTACAAGCCACCAGACACCAGCTCAGTGCTAGCTGTTTGTGGTATTTTTTTGCCTGTGAGCTCCTGTGGCAGGTGACCGACATCAAGAAAGAAAATAATAATACATCCATGTGTTTGGCTGATGAAAGTGCTAAAGTAATTATTGGATCCACCAGCCACTGCGGCCAAGAGGATGAAAACATTAGTTACAATGGAGTAGTTACTTGGAAATTTATTTTTCAAGAGAACATAATGACAACAATGGCACACATCCCTGTCTGCGGGCATAGAGAAGCAATGTGATCTCAGAGTTCACACATCTGCTGTAACTTGATCCTTTACAAACGATCAAATACTGACTGCTATTTCAGATTCACACTCACTAGCTACAGACATAACAACATTCAGTTTGCTGTAGTGCAGGCAAACATGACTGGTACATCATCAAGATAGGCATGGACAACAGACATGTATGTTTTTCTTGTAGGCTTTTGCAGAGGATCCACTGACTTCAGTTCTCAAAGGTCCCACAGTCCCACAATGATAGTGAATTGGACTTTGAAGCCCTCGCAATATCATGCTGACCAAGATATAAAAAGCTGGCTGCCTACTGAGATAATGAAAGTAGAAAGTAAGTATGTTGCTTGATAAATACAAGAAAAAAACTATTTCTATTTTTTCCTGAATATTGCGACTTCCATATGAACTATGATAAATGTAAACAGAGCAATTTCTACACACTATATGAAGCATCCTCCTCCTTAAAACAAATCACGGCTGATTGCAACTTTGAAATTGCAGCTTTAAATATTCATTTTAAATATCTTTTTGATTTACTGTGCAGCTCTAGGCAACAGCACATAAAGAAGAATATGAAAAGGGGGGGAAAGGGAGGAGTACTGGCACCCAATCAGTCCTTCCCAGATGTCACATACCAGAACCCTACTAGCCCTGCAGCTACACCAGTTGGCTCCTACTGCAAGAAACAAAATGTTCTCTTGGGCAACCTGCCTGGTTAAGTAAGGGGTTTCAAACCAGATTGTCCTCTCTGATAATCTACTCCACCACGGCATATCTATGCTATTGTTGTGTCCATCTGTCTCCCTTCATTTGGATCCCTCTCTTTCTTGACTCAAACACGTTTCGCTGCCAAGCGAGATGAAAAGGTTGTGTCACCATGTTGGAGGAGGTGGACAAATAAAATGCAGCCTGGCCTGCAGATCTGTATTCCAAACTGTGAGTCACAGCTTACCCAAGACTGAATGTACCGCTACAAGCTAGGTAAGTTGAAAGTTAAAGTCACTGTGCATCGCCCTTTTGCATTTACAACGCAATGAATGTTCCAGAAGTTTACTTAAAGCTTACAAGGCACGTAGCAAGTTACCGAGCCGGTGTTTACTTGGTGACTCATGACTGAGAGAGTCTGGCTGGCGATAGTTGCACTGCAAACCAACAGAAGCGTCACTATGCTAACGTTATGCTAGCTTTGTTAGCTAGTTCAGCTAGCATGCCTAGCCCCGCAAAACGGAGGTGAATTAGCTTTGACTGAAGTGATACACCATCTCACCTTCTGCGATCACCCTTCTGATCCTCAGTTTCATGTCACCGAGTTCAACGATCTGCCCAACGAAGTCAGTCTGGTCCCGGCTGGCCGCTCCGGACGAGCCGGGCCCGGCTAGGAAATCAAGTGCCGACTGAAACAGGGACATCTTGTCCTGCGCCCTGCGTCAGGATCACAGAGACTGGATCCAGAAGCGGAAGATCGGCTGTCTTGATTCTGGAAAGCTTTGAATTGAAAATATACGGCGCTTCAGTCAATTATAAAGCTTGATCATCAGTTGATATGATTCCTTCCCTAGAAACAAACATCCTCTTCCTGCCAGGCTGACGAGGCCGCCACCATCACTAGGGCTGACTTCCGTGACAGGTGCTGACGTCACGAGGCTTTCATCTTGTCATGTGATCTGGAAGAGAGAAATTATCGAACACGAGATAATATGCCCTTTGCATGCATACATAACTTTATTCATATCCTTAAGCCTAACAAATTCAAAGCATCTTGTTAAACGATATGTGATTAAAGAGAATGACAAAAAATGACCACTGGCCACAGTGGTTCATAAGTCTCAAAATTCACTTGTTCGGCTACACTTCTGGTTTGACCAGCTAACGACAAAGTTAAAAATTGACATCCAAATGATGGCTGGTTTCCTGCTGAAGTGGCTGAAAAATTAGATAAAGCTATCAGCCAAAGCCCAAGCTCAAGGCTGGTGGCTATTGTTGCCATTATTAACGAAGAGCTTACATTTAAAATCCTATATACAGTTCTTTGATAGACTATTCAAGTATTTAATTGCATATCACATATGTTCATTATCTACGTTCCTATTCAATGTCAGGAAGAAGTTTAGAAAAACAACTGTTTTTTTTATTCTTATACATTGCAGATGTTTTGGGCTTACTATTGTGCAGCCATACTGTACATTACTTTACATACTCTTTGTTATAAGGTTAGGCTATAATCTAACAAACTAAGCTGAAGAATTGAAGAAAATCAGCCTAAATGTAGGCATAGTGATATTAACAGATCAAGCAGCATCAAATTGTATTGCTTTACTTCTAATTCCACTGCAATTAAAGAAAATGACAGCTGTAATCTAGAATCTGATCTAGTGATTAGGCTATAAATAAGCCAAACCTCTCATTAAACATCCACTCAGAATAATCTCTACTGTACTAGTGCGCCATCTCCTGGAAGCTTGAGTTTAACACTGTTGCTCTTGGCTGGTGCCACATTTCCAGAGTGACTCACAATGAACACAACATACTGTAGATGCTCACATTCCTGGATTGCCATATGAGCTCTTTCTGCATCATAACCTACTGTGTCGTTTCATTTACTTGGAGAGTGTAGCAGTTGGTTGGGGGGGACACATCACCAGGAGTAGAGTCAACCAAAAAGAGATTGAATTATCATCTGTTTTTCCTGACAGAACAAATGTATGTGGCTGATGAATGTTCAAATCATTCTAAAGGAGGTAAGGGTTATGGGCAAAGACAATATCAAGTCATATGTTTTAATGAGTTACCCCTACTCCTATATGTCTCTTGTAACCAGTAGCACCACTCTCTAAACATCCACTGGCTTACATCTGTTGTAAACACTGAATATCTGCAAGTAAACAGCAAGCTAATCGAGTATGGCATCATAGTGGATTGTAATGAACAAATACCACTGAAGATAAAGATAAAATGGTGATGATGATTGATCAAGATCCCCTGCATGGGCAATCCAGTGTTTTTTTGGGCAAGAGAATAGAAACATACATTTACAGAGTGAAGCCCTGCATGTACTTCATTCATTAGCCCATAGATGGCCTCATGAGTATATAAGTAACTCTTACAGAAATGATTAGTCAGCCTCTGTGCAATCACTGTTTCGAAGGAAATCTGACTGAGCACACAATATTGTTCTCATCAACACCCTGCGTCACACACAGAGTTACTCATATTCACACCAGGAAGCCACCCAGTACAGCCAGCTTTTCTACTACTGGGCTGCTAGTTGAAACTTACCTGTGTTGCACAAAGCCAGTTCGACAGTAGTTGTTGTGTAGAGCTTTCAGCATTCTTGTTCTTCATTCACATTTTCCCATTTACTCTGGAATTTGACCCAGTGACTTTTTGGTCATAAGCTTGTCTAACCTCTAGGCTACAGCTGCTCCAACAACCACAGCTCAATACATTCCAATGAGTGAATTTACAAACACACCAATATTTCATTATTATCTATGCCAGGAGATCATGCATTTGGTCGTGTGTGTCTGTGTGTCTGTCTGTCTGTGGCTAATCTCGCAAATTTACTGGGTCTATCAGCCTAAAAAATTGTGTTCACAGTCATGACTGTATGAGGAAGAGCCTCTTGTGGTTGAAGTGATTCAGAAACTTTGAAAAACATACATTCCTGCTCCCTCCTTCCGTCTCTCTTTACTGGGTCGGTACGTCGCTCTCTCACTCCATTCATTGCCTAGAAAACAGCCGTCGCTGTTTCATACATGAGCAGACTAATTTGTCTAATCTTGTCAGGTCTTTGAACAAGAGACAAGAAAGCAATAAGGAACAAAGCAATAACAACTATCTACTTTATACCACACACTTTATACCAAGTGTGTGTGTCCACACACACACACCTGCACTCCACTGAGATCTGTGGAGATCCTCACTCTACTGAATGCATTTTATGAGTTATTATTAGGAATTATGCCACATGGTAATATTTTTATGTTATATCATGTCCACATTGTGTCCAATCCTTTATAATGTTTTTTAAATGTTTATGAAACCTTTATAAACTACCTGAGACATTCTGCTGGACTCAGAGGCATGCACGTGTTACAGTCAAAGTGGGAAAATGGTAAATGTTTACATTGACTGTGCAGTGTGTACACTTATCAGGCTCATGTGGGTGGAAAACGTTCATCACTATTATGCATCGCAACACATTTGATCAATATAGTACATAATTACCCAACTACTCTATCCTCTGCTCATCCTGCAGTAATTTCAACGTGCTTCAAAACACAGACATATAGAAACACACACACACACACACAGAAAATCAATACAGACTGAACATTTACCTCATAAGCTGATAAGGAATGCAAATGTTTAGATCACTGAAAACAAGTCATTTCAG
This sequence comes from Holocentrus rufus, assembly GCA_900302615.1. NCBI lineage: Eukaryota > Metazoa > Chordata > Actinopteri > Holocentriformes > Holocentridae > Holocentrus > Holocentrus rufus. Next base: position 13,681 of record OMLF01028807.1, read on the forward strand.
TCCCAGTACCCACCCCTGTAACCTGAGGTAACATGCTTTTCTACAACTCAGAAGGCCTGCAGTTGAAATCTGTCACACAAGGCATTCTTGATGAAGTCATTTGGCCAAACCGCTCCTTGAAACTGAAGATTCAAAACAAAGCAGACAGGCTGTCTGCCCTGACACTAAAGAGGCAGGTACGCTCTCAAAACTAGGAGTTCACTGTGCATTCTTCTGATATCCAAAGGGAGCCAAAGGCAATCTTATTTGGCTAATTTCTTCTGCAGTATGCAATATGCTGCAATATTACTCAATCATGGAAGCTTAGCTAACTATTGTGAAAGTGAGGAAATAGCATCTGCACAGTCTGATGCACTGGAGTCCCATCACTTTTTGGGTAAATACTGTCAAACAGTATTCAGGATCTGCACAAACTGTCACTCAGGTTGATGAAAAACTGTTAGTTGCTTTTCCATTGAAGTTTATGGAAACTGTGAACAGTTGGGCAGTGGGTCCCTTTGATTTAGTCAGCAGATACAGCATGTGTAGGTGGAAAAGAGGTGACGAATCCAACCTGCCCACTGGTGCATCAAGGTAAATATTTCACATGCATACAAATCAAGGTTGTATAACAAAGTGAGGGATGGAAACATTTTTATGTTATCCATATATGAGAGTTATGTTGTTCTGTACTTGGTATTTAACAGAGTGGCCATCGGCTGAAGAGTCTCTGTCCAGTATAGCTGTTGGCTGAGCGTTGTCACAGGGAGGTGGAATCAGCTCCCTTCACTCTGTTTGAGAGCGCAACATTAAGCTATTAGATGGTTTGGATATGAAAAAAAACTTTTACCTGCTTTCTGACCTTATTTCCTTTTTAGCTCTTCTCTTTTAAAAATAATCATAGGGATATCTAATGGCAGTGCACTGAGATTTTTCATACTTTTTGTTATTTGTATTGATGCTGATCTAGCACTCATTGTCCTGGATGAGGTTGTCAGCTTAATTCCTAGAATGCAAAGCATTATATAATAACATGCCAGTCACGCGTTTTTTCATTCTTTTTTTTTTTTTTTTCTTTTTTACTTGACATGATTCAAAGAACAGCCATTAGGAAAGATTTCTTGGCAGAGTCATGATGAAGGGAAGAGAAAGACTTGCTGGCTGTTGCCTGTGCCAAAAACTGTGAATTTTGGCAGCTCATATCTCTGGTGACGATATGAGCTAATGTAAACAGATAAAAGACCCATCCGCTGCCAGAGTTAACCACAGTTCAATCCAAATCAACTTCAAGTTCAATCGGTGTCAGAGTCAGAATTACTATATTCATGAAGTACAGTAAAAGTGCAGTACAGATTCTTTGCCTTTGAGACCGTGGAACTTAGATATTGAAAAACAAAAATAGTGCCTGGGGAAACCGACTGTGTGTAGGGATGGTAAAGAGTGCATAGATTTGACTATAACTAGACCTTTATATCTTTCTATCTATCTGTAGATATAAATATAGATATATGTTTTGGCAAAATCTCAGGACAAACCTGAATGCACCCTTGTCTTCTGGCTTTCAAAAAGTCCATCCATCCATCTTCTGACACTTATCGGGGACTGGGCTGTGGTAGCAGACTGAGGAGGGCAGCCCAGATTTTCCTTTTGGCCAAATCTGCCAGTTCGTCCTGGGGTGTCCTGAGGTGTTCCCAGGCCAGCTGGGATGTGCAGCTTTCTGCAAGTAGTTTTATTTGTGGGAGACGTTTGAAAACTTACTACATACTGTTTTCTTGGAACAAAATACTGAATTGGTAGGTTTTCATTCACAGTCTAGTCTTTTAGTTCTATGTGCAATCTGTTGCATAATGTACTGTATAAACTCCTGTGCTGATGCTGAAAGTTTTATGGTACATCTAATCTGTAGTGTGAAAATGTGTCTATGCCTCTCATCAGTCAATAGATGTCAAAGGTAAGTTGGCAGATAAGTAGGTATGCTTTAAATGCTCTACAACAGGGTGAGGGTTCTTTGTATATCTGTGTATATCCTAAACCACAGTGTTAAATAGATGGAAAAAACCTAAACTTAATAGACTGGTGCAGTTGTTCTCAGCTGGAGAGACAGCATCTCTATGAGGGTCACACGATGATTTAGGAGAATGTGTGATGATCTATGGCAGGTATAAAAAATATATTTTTGATATAAGGTTATCATCTTATTTTTTAGTTTTTATTACATATGCCTTTTTGTTAAGCAAAAAATAATTGCAGCCTCAGGGATTATTTTAGTATTTTATCAAGAGAAGTAGCCTGAAGAGGGAAAGTAAGAATTGGTATTAAGATACAAAATTCTTCACCTGGGACAGGCATCATGAACAGGCATCACTTTGCGTGTGTGGGTTGAAGGCAGGAAAATGTGGAATACCATGCATACCATGTATTGCTGATAGTGGGACATTTGAGTCTGACTTTCAGCTGTTGTCATATCCTGCCCTCAGCCTTTCCTGTCCCTCTCAGTTCTATACTAACTCAGCTAAGTTAGGAAAAAATGTCAAAAAAGAAGAAAAAAAAGAAAAGAAAAAAACTCTTACAATAACGAGTAGGCTATCAAGACCTGAATAAGATATAAACTGTGATACAGAAATTCTAAAAAGAAAGATCGGCAATGGACTGTCTCCTCACTTCTCAGAATTTAACATTTATAAAACAATTCCAATTTCTCTGATTATTTTGGTAAAATTGGTATTAGTTGAAAAACCTCATATTTGTTATTATGAGTATTATGGGATTATGGGTACTTCAGATCTGCCAGTGGTATTACCTTGAACTTGGTTGCAAGATCATCATGGTAATAATCACTCAAAAAAAAAAAAAAAGAAAGAAGTAGCATTATCAATATGCTACCTACACCAGTTCCGCTGTTTTGACTAAGGCATCATCAAGGTCTTACCCCCAGCTCTTTGATAAAGGCCTTAGCCAAAACGTCAGGAGGAGTGTAGTTGCAAACTGCAGTTACTTACTGTTCCTCATGTGATCTCACAGTATACAGGAAACCCGGACACTTGATGAGGTCTCAGAGTTCAGGTTTGAGACAGCGAGACCACCATTGTTGCAATCTGGACTCTGGGTCTCTAGGGAGCCCAAAAGGACGCGCTGTCTCTGATACTGTATTACAAAACATTATCAGACAGGTTACAACATTTTTTGTTAGCCCAACTATCTCTTTCCCTGTCTGCACTGTACCAGCTGTGCCAGACCAATCTGCCATGTGGAAGAGTGGGAGGGCAAATGCGCATACGTCCCAAAATCTCCTCACATGAGCTGGACAGAGTCTGCAAGAGTTACAGCGTAACAGGAGGGATGTTCACACGTTGTTGCAATCTTTCCAAAACTGTCATTTATTCAGCGAGCTTGCGACATGTTTCATTTGTGACAGTAATCTGGCCACCGAGGTCATATTCAGTGCACAAGCTGTTTGACAAAGCATGCTGGGAAGTTTAGTCCCCTTGGCTAAAGAGTGGTGATTGTAAGAAGCAGCCCTATTTTAAACACTTAGCATGTTAGTTACCATCCCATGTCACTGAGATCTGAAGGTCCCAGGTTTGATCCTGCAGAAGATATTATGAATGTCAGTCAAGCAAAATCAATATCATTATATTCTTACTTTCTGTCAGTTGTTTTGTTGTTTTGGATGAGAGCATTAGCTTGTGCTTAGAGAAGATACAAAGGAAAAAGAAGGCCATGGCTGTTGGGAGAATTGGCCACTTACGTTCTTTTAAAATTTTGCCAAATGGCATTACAGACAGACAGTGAGACAGACAGACAGACAGATAGAGCCTTTTGGCAAAAAGGGCAGAATTTTAGGCTTTTATTATTTTAGAATAGAACAGATTAAACTGGAATTGAAAACAGAATTCAATTTTATCCTTAAAACGAACTCTGGATGACAGGACCAGACAGAGAGGAGGGTCGTTATTGGCTTTTTCTAATTGGGCACACCCCTAAAACGTCCTCACATTATGCCTCTCTCATTGGCCGAAATGCTCCAGTACAGGCAACGTATCCAAGCTTGTCATTGGTCGCGCGCGGCGCCAGTCCACCTAAAACGACACGCCTCCTGCATAGACCCATCTGTCGGCTGATATAGAACCAGTCTGCGATGGACCAATCACAGTCCCGCATCTTGACAGGCAAGTTTCCTACCTGCACGAGAGAAACCGACGGTGCTGATGCTACGCGTTCACGAGTGGGATGTTCAAGACCATCCACGCTCCCGATAGGATAAAAATAGACCCATTTTGCAGATGCCAGCCTTCAAAACCTTCAAAGTTCATTTTGTCTTAGAGAATTCAGTGGAAAAGGGAAGAAAATGTGAAATTCGGTCATATTAAAAACGCTAATTATTTTTGATATTTTGGATTAATTGGCCCCAAAGCTGTTACTTGTCCCAAAAAAAAAGTGAATCTGCAATGCACCATGGACTCCCATCTAAAAAATAAATGAATGAATGAATAAACAAATAAATAAATACTTAAAATTGTGTGAGAAGATTTGTGGTGTCAGGTGTGATTTA
>OMLF01028810.1:6160-18411 GCA_900302615.1 Holocentrus rufus
AGCAGTTTGACCGGCTGCTGATTAAGTCCCAGCAGACTTTATGTAATCAGGAGAAGAGAAAATCGTGCAGGGGGGGGCGGAGAGAGAGGGGGAAGCCTTACCTGCAGTTTGCATGCGGAGAGCAAATCTCTGAGCACAGATTGATAGATTTGGCCGGCTCCTGTGTACATCTTTGCCTTAAGTTCATGCAAAAGGTGTGCACTGATTTCCCTGTGGCTTGGTGGGTTGACTAAATTCCAGCCCTGGAACTGGATATGCACACTTTTTAAGCCCTATAACATGTCTATACTTAAAGAACCACTTGGTTGTTCCTTGGCTGGTGGCTTACAATTCACTATTTTGTCCTCTTTTTTTAAAAAAAAACAAGAATTGACCTGGGCACGCATTGCATTTAAATCATGCACGGGCCAATAAATGCTGCTCATATTAATATCTGTGCCTCCCGTTGAAGAGGTCATGGTGGATAGAGGTTGCCTGGATACCCAGCTCTGGTAAACTGTGCAGTATGAGAAGCCATTGTGGCGTCCATGTACTGTGGATCTTGGTTGGTACACACTTAATTGAGGTCAGACTTAATCAACATTGGAATGTATGTGGGAGGCTGGGAAACTGTCTTTTAAGTGGCTCAAGGTCAAAGCTATCTGTGGTGTGATTGGGTGTCATTTGCAATTATATGGAAGAAAAATGAAATAAATCCCAGAGTCCTTGTCAGACTCATCTGACTCAGTGGACATTTCACGGGGGGATAGTGATTTCTGCTTCTGCTCTTGAACTGGCAGACGGTCAACTCTAATTGGTTTTCCCCCCTCATCCCTTCGCTACACCCGCAACTTGGTCCCCTTGTCAGAACCACTCGCATTCTGTGTCGCAAGGTAATCGAACTCCTGCTAACGTGTACACAAGCCAATACCCGTAACCTTTGCACGCCGCTCCGGACTGCGACTGTTCGAAATCTCTGGATTTTCCTTTTGTCTCAAAACGAGGCGTGTCATAAAATATCAAAATACTGAATATCGATCGGCTCGTTGATTTTGAGGCATTGATATATAAAAATTACAGTAAATCCCAATTGCTTGCTGCTATTCATTCATGAAGTTTTGCAACATCTTGTACACAGTCAACATGGCAGATCGACAGCCTAGTGAGTTTTTGGCAAAAGGGAAAACGCAGTAATGCAAGTAAGATCTAAATGTAAATAAATCAACAAAATGAAAACATTTTCTAGCCATTCTTTTATTATTATAAGAAGTCGTATAAGGATATTCTACAAGTTTTTGCTGGTCCACAGAGTATTTTCATTTTAAATGTGCTGATTTGTCCATATATCATATCCATATATCCATATATCCATATATCATATCCATGTCCATATATCAATGCTGTAGCCAGGCAGTTCCAGGCAAAGCACCCGCTGAAAATTATAAATTCGGTTTGCATCATCATTCGGAATTTTCCATATGGGTTTGTTGACATGGCAACAGTAAAAGTTTCTATTTGCAACTTGCAACTAATTGCATGGAAGTTGCAATGTGTGAAGCCAGCCTGATGATTCGCCACGGTTGACCAGCAATTTGAGAATTTAGGTTATGATGACGGTCACCTGGAAAGTTTTTGAAGTGTTATTTGGTTCTTGATAGGTTGTGGATTTAAGGCTGGTTTGAATCCGTTGATATCCTGGGAGTAAACTTGTGCAGTTTACTCTGGATTTTTAATGTGATTTGTTCCAGACAATGCTTGGAACGGAGCTAAACTGCACTGTAAAACCGGTTAACAATGCGGCCCCAGCGGCACTACTACCGGCGCAGGTTGAGAAGTTATGTTTGTCTCCCTGTGCTATAGCATGTTGTGGGTTTGGCGTGAGGCAAGTAGGAGGGAACTTGTGTGTTGAGGCTGTAGCTATTTTTAACAGCAGCTCCCTGCCAGCACAAAGCTAGATGGAAGCCAGCACGCTCTGCCTCTACCTTAGCCTCCGCCTCTTAGCCCTGTCTAAGAGGCATGCATACAAAAGCACTCATACAAATGCATATATATCACCTTCTCTCCAACTGCCATCTCCTTTTTTTTCCCGTACTTAATCTGCTTGCTTGTTAGCAGCTTTTTCTTATTTCTCCCAATCACTTAGTATGCGTCACCACAGATCTGTATGGTATGTATCTCCCTGTTCCACCCAGACACATACAAACACACTGAAGGCTTGGGTGTATTAAAGCGCTGAAAGAGGGTGTGTTGTATTTACAGCTGTAGGTCAACTGGTAACGGTACAACAGACAGAAACTTCCGCTTTGTCACACGGTCCCTCTGACCATGTTCCTGTCATTTATATCAAAATGAATTAAAACACAGGATGTGAATCAGTATGTTGGAGTATTTTCCTTGGCAATTTATTAAGTCAGTCAATGTCCATTGATAAAGGGATACATCTTTCTATAAAGCCGAAGATTGAAAATGGAACTGAAACAGGACTGAGGAGAGGACCAATTGAATCTAAGCCTATGAATCATTACCATCTCTGTGGCTATGAAGTGGTCACGATTTATGAGTCCTGACTAGATTTCATAACCGTCATCAAACTTCCCATTTCCTCTCTCGGTGACATTCCTCTATTCCCTATTACTTTCTCTCCGAACGGCGGGGAAAATCGGCGTGGAGGACGGTGTTTGCCTTTTATCTGGATAAGAATGGGCCGCCTTAAAGACTAAATCTGTTCTAGTGTTTGCCTCGAGTGTTTGTCATACCTGACCGGAGCGTTGTGCGTGTTTGCCGGGCGATTTCAAACACTGCTGCCCGATAGACTGCAAAGGGAGAGGGTTGAAGAAACGTATGGCGAATAATGGCATCTCTTAGGCACAATTACTTCTTTCAGCCCGTTGCGGTGTTCAATGCAACAACATGATGTCAGAGAGGACTGTCACAACACCAAGATTGAGCCGTTCATGTGTGAATCTCTGCGAGAAAATCGCACATGAAATACAGCAACAATTTATGACCCGTCTTGATCTGTGAATTTTCTATCTGTCAGTCAGCTGCAAAGTATTGATATCCGTGTGATAAATGTGTATGATAGTGATCAGACCCTAGCTTGTTTAGCTTCCCTGATCCCTGGGTCACCATTCTATTGATAGCCGTCTTTGGATTCTAAATTGGATTCGGTTTATTGTTTCAGTGTGACCTCAGAGTCCTTTCGGTCTTAAATTCGCAGTGAAACATTATTTTGAAAGCCCTAATTTGTCGGATCACCTGTTGAAATAGGATGTTGGGGGCATTGGGGGCATCGTTCAAAAGTGTAAAGCTAATATGGCATCAGTTGGAGAGAGAGATACGGCTTTGTTTGATAAAAGGGGCAGAGGGTCGGGGCTGTTGGGTATAAATTTTTATTTACATCTACTGGTTCAGCATGAGGTCACCATTAAAGATTCACTGTTTTCCAGGAAGTAAAACTAATGGAATTTTTATTTATTTATTTATTTATTTTTGTCAAATAGCTATATATTATGAAAAGGAGAATTAGCGAAGGTGAAGAAGTCATTTCATTGTGACTTTAAGCTCCCAGCCAAGCCTGTGTCATGCTGTGTTGTGTTGGCAGTTTGAACTTCTCATTTCAATGTCAGGGAAATGATCAGATATCTGCCAGGGATGTAATAATTTATGTGTTATTTTTGTGAATAATACATTTGTATCACGGTTGGGGAGGTCAAGGTTGCATTCATTATCATTTCAGGGGAGTTTTGTCGGGCTTTTTTGCAGGATCGGCGTATACAGATAAAACAATGTGAGATAATAATAAAAAAACAAACACATTACAGTGATCTGCATTCAGCCTCAATTACAATACTCATCCACACGCTCATCAGCGCATCAGCATCCTCCTGACACCCTGACATGCATGCACACACACACTGACCCACACTAAGGTTTGCATTAAATACAACAGCACACGATAAGGTGCAGCATATAAAACCTCCTAAAATCTGCACGAATAAGCTTTCCTCCAAATTTCATTCTTTTAAACTGCATTTCTCATTTATATATTCATTTAAAGTTCCCTTTCTTGTTCACTTGGTACCAGAAAAGATGTGTTATGGCCTCAGAGGTGGCTTTATTATTTGCTATTCCGGAGCTCAACATAATTTTAAAGCCCGGCATAAGTACAGATGCAAAAATGGAGTCAAAACAATACATTGTTTGTGCGGGGATTGCTGCAAGGCAATGTTGTTCCATTGATGGTTGTCCTCCCAGGACACCGTAGTTTGGGTAAATCGTCTTTTGTGTGGCCACAGCCTATACAAATCAAAACCTGTATTCTTGCCTTGCAACCAGTAGAACTTAACTTTCCGAAGAGCACATGCATCGATCACGTTGTTTTCGGAATTATGCAGAATGAAGCCATAGAGGTGTTCACTCTTTCCCTCTGCTCTGCCTCATATTGTAGTTTGGAGAGGTATTATCAAAACAAGGCCTAACAACCTCAGCCTGCTAAACTTGTGAATTATTCACTTGTGCATGGGCTTGTATTTTTGTTCTTTTGATACAGTCTGTCAAACACACTCGCACACAGACCTCACCTTCTGTGCTTTTCTGAGTTTCGAAAACTTGGGTATAGAATTCCTTTGGTGTAATTAGTCCTGATTTGACTATAAGTGATTCAGGGAAAAACATCATAGCTGTCTACCTTGGCTTACGTTAACGTCACGCCCCGGCCCGTTTCCTCCTAAAGGCATGTCAATTGGATAACTGAGTTTAACATTCTGATTATCATGCTGAATTGTAAAATATGCATCCGTCCGCGCCTGCAGCCTCATCCTCAGATCTTGGGAGTAACTCCGTGTGCCTCCTCGCCAGCCAGGTGAGGAAGTAGTGAGAAGATTAGCACTGACCGAGAGCCAAGATTAATCAATTACAGAGGTTAACTTGGAATGTGAACCCAGTTTCCTTTTCGGCTCAGTCACTTCCTTTCCTCTGCGAATGTTATACTTCCTTAATTCACGATTTTAATAGAAATGTATAGATTTTTGTATGTCACATGATCCCATTTACCCCTCAGATGGGGTCATGTATGTGTATTCCTTCTCACTATTTCTGTAAATGTACATGGATTACTGTTCCATGCCCTCTGACTTCTGAAGAAGAGGCAGAATGATTTTGAGCTGAAAGCAAAGCATGGATTAGTTTCCCAATAATTAAAATTGTCATCAGTAATTAGGTTTATTTGACTGTAATGTCTTCTGGGGAGAACATAAGTGTTATTAACAGACCTATAGTGGACCAAGAAAAAGAAAAAATATTAGAAGTAACTACAAAAATAAGTAAAATAATGGCAGCTCAAGATTATCATTATTATTATTAGTAGTAGTAGTAGTAGTAGTAGTATTTATTGCGCTTATTAGAAAAATGTAATGCTATTTGTGATACCTACAGTGATGTCAAGCTTCTTTATTGTATGTCTTTGAGAGATTCTATCGTAAAATTATAGATTAAATCATCATATAAGCAGTTAACTTTTAACTCAGTTAGCTTTTAATTCATTGACATGTAACTTTTAATGCAATTAACTTGATTAATAAAGTAAGTTATTGATTGTTGTTACTGATGTAGCAATTCTAGTCCTGGTTGATATTGCATGCACTCTGCTTCAGGCATTGCTTGTTAAGACATGTTTCTTTTTTCACATTTCAGCCCTCAGAAGCTACAAAAAAATGGTACTTCTGGGAAGTGCAAGTATGAAGCCAGATATAGGATGTTATAGTATAGGAGACAGTGTTCCTTTTTTTTTCTCACACGGCTGAGAAACCTGTCCAACCAGTTCTGTCATCCTGAACAGTATCACTCTCTCCCTGTCCATCTATTTATTACACCTTACTGCATTCTGAATGCAAGTTTAGTATTTTGTACAAGGCTCCAGAGTGGAGGTTTTACTGAAATAGAGATAGGATGTCATGTTGGAAGTCAGACACAGAACAATTTCGCTGATAGTGACGAGCTGGCGAGGCGTAATGAAACGCTCCAGATTCTGAAAGGGGATATGACCCACAAATAGTCTGGTTACCTTGCAAAATGGTTTCCACCACTGTGTGCCATTCACCCATGAAAGCGTTGTCTCCCCTCCATGTGTCAATACACCCGCTGTTGACAGGTGAAATGAGTTGTGGTAGCTGCACCTTGTCAAGTCTGCTGTGATGGTTGGGACATCTGACTTAAATTCAAACCGTTAGCAGAAGAAGGCTCTTTTCCCTGGATGAATGATACTTTTACAGTCAGTATGCATCCCGTCAAAGGGCTATTATGCGTAGAAGCATCCTGGGTAGAACTGACAATTGTTCGCCTCCAGGGAGAAGGCAGACAAGGAGCAGAGATAGTGCTTAAAAAGATGAGAATGGCAGAAAAGGGGCAGCAATTACGCCTGTGCATGTGTGTGTGTGTGTGTGTTTTCATTTATGCACATGCTCACTTACGGAGGATAGCGAATTAAGAGCAGATCAAGCATAAAGGGCAGCAATGCCGGGGCATGGCTGTGGGTATGAAGACTTAAAAGTACTATACTGAGCAAGAGGAGCTCATATGACTCCAGGAAGATGGGAAGGAGTGCAGGCTGGAATGGTGGACGTTATAATAGAAAACGGCTGGTGTGTTTGAAAAACTGGGAAGTGACGAAAGGCCGGCTGGTGCAGCAGCAGCAGCCTAAGCCACCACCACAAATCCTTAAAATGAAATTCATTAGAAAGGGGAGGCCTCCAGTTGTTACCGTTAGAGGCCAATCGTCTCGCCACCTGCCGGCGACTCCACCCCCTGCTCCGTCACGAAGCTGGGCCGTCAGGGCCAGAGCAGCGCTGCCTCCCCTTAAGAGATCCTACACCAGGGAAACACCGAGAAATCAACAGATAATTCAGCCAAACTCTGAGCCAATATCACCACCACTGTGAGCTCAACACCACCCCTCCATTCCCTGCTCTATCCTCTTGAAAGGGAGCCTAGAAGATATGCCCAGTGGAGGCTCACCGCAGTGGTCAGGCCACAACGTGTATCCTGGTAGATCACTGAGGTAGGTCACTGAACCTAGGTAGGTCAATGTCCTCTTCACCAGGCCCCGAGGAGGGTGGCATCCCTCTTGAGGGTCGCGATGATGACATCAAGCAAGAATTAAAAATAAAATTGATGATGAAGAAGACGAAGATTAAAGGAAATTATTTATCATTATCCTGCTGCTAAGGCATAATACTTACAGTAATGAGATGTTTCATACATGCTTTGTGCAATGAAATATAGAAGCAGTTAAAGGTCAGGTTTGTTGATATGAGGTATTTATCCATAGTCAGTGTCTTACTTGCAGTAGATGCCGGTCCTTGATGTACCTGTTTGTTTTTCAAGTGGCATTTAACGTACTGCCACTGCCAAATCTTACAGAACTAATTAATTGAAATTTCAGAATTGAGGCCCGTTTAGACTCAGCTGAAAAAAAGAATGTGAGAAGGATGTAATTTGATGGTTGCATCCACAGTTTTTTTGTTGTTGTTGTTGTTGTTTTTTTCTGTTGGGTCTAAATGTTCTCAGAAATTATTCACTCATAAACAGTCTGGAGCAGCAGTCAGCCCAGCAGTCCATGTCTGCCACCTAGCCATCTATGCTAGCGACTTCTTCAAGAATAAAATGGAGCTGCTGGTGGTCAGCAATCATGAGGTGTGTGAAAATCATCAGTGGCATCATGAGTAGCATTACTTTCTGTTTTCCTGGCTCTACAGTGTCTGTTATCAGTGGACACATCCTTCATTGATCCCTCATCCCACTGTGAACACTGTAATTGTCCATGTGGGCACAAATGACACCGGGCTGAGGCAATCAGTAAAACCTCATCATGACCTTGGGAGTCTAGCTGTGACAGTTGAGAGCCCGGGTAAAGTGTGCATCCTGTCCTACTCTGAGGGAAGTGCTGATCATTTTAGCTGTCTTTTTAGTCTGCACCAGTGGTTGTCCAGCTTCTGTACTGCAGCCGCCTCTGGTCTTACCAACCACTTTGACCCCTTGTGATCCAGTAGAGATTTCTACAAAAGAAATGGTTGGTTTTAACCTTACTTCCAAGCTAAATGCATGGAGGATATCTTTATATTATATGCTAAACCATGATGTTTGGGACTGTTTTCCATATAATTCTTTAGCTGCTGCTTTTTTTTCCCCCAAGGATAGAGAATCTTTTAACTCTTAAGTTTTAGGTGCTCACTGGCGCTACACACACACAAAAGCTAAACTGTGGGTCTTGTTATGTCCAGTTGTTTACTACTGGCTCATGTTTTAGTGATTTTGAGATCACTGACCACAAATGTGTTATTTTTTACACTATTTTCTCAGATCTTATATGCTGTAATCAAAACTTGACAAGTAGAATCCTGTTTAAAACTGTTGGCTAAGGACAAGTGTAAATATAGTGAAACTTTTATTCACGTTGGTGGTAAACGACACCCGATTCCACTAATTGGAGGTCACTAAAATTAATGTTGAGTCAGTGTACATATGAAAAGACAATGACTCTGTAGTTTTCTCTGGGCCCCTGCCAAATCTGACCGGTGATGACATCTTTAGCTGCATGTCATCATTCAAACGCTGGCTGTCGTGGTGGTGTCCAGCAAGTGGGCTTTATTGATAATTGGCAGACTTTCTGGGGACAACCTGGTCTGATTAGGAGAGATGGCATGGAGGATGGAGCAGCTCTTATATCTAGAAATCTGCCCAAGTTTATTAGTCGACCAAAACCATGACAACTGAAAAGTTGAGACCAGGAGGCAGAGTTGCAGTCCGACATGCTTCTCTGCGTTTCCATTTGAGTAGTTACCCACCTAAAACCCTGTAGAGGCTGTGTCTGCCTCTGACCACTTAAATCAATTAAATCAAAAGTAAAGCTAAGAGAAGTTTCACATAAAAGCTTAATTAAAATCAACACCATCAGTGCAACAGTACAGCAAAACAGGAGAATTAAATGTGGACTCTTAAGCAACTACAACTACTAGTTATGAAACAGTTCAATTTAATATTGCTGCCTTTGTATGACCTACTTAAGCAAACAAGACCATCAGTGAGAATATTGACTATTTCTATATAGATATTTTAGGCCTAAACTCAATCATAACTCATTCGAAAGCTTTGTTCTTAAGTCTTTCACCTAACCTGGAAAATGTTACAATATATTCTATTTGTTATAGTGGACTGCACTCCTAGCTCTTACTCTGAATTTTTATCTAAATTCTGAGTTTTTCTCAAGTATACTCCTCAGTATAGATAAAGTAATTTATAGTTTCAATATTCATGTGGACGTCAATAATGATAGCCTGAGCATTACATTTATTGCATCATTTCTCTCTGTACTTGTTTTGTTAGATCTTAGTGCCGCATTTGACGCCACTGACCATCGCATCTTATCGAGACTGGAGCATTTAATTGGCATTAAAGGAATGGCACTAAGCTGGTTTAAGTCCTATTTTTCAGATTAATTTCAGTTTGTACATGTAAATGATGAATCCCCTCTGCACACAAAAGTTGGACACGGAGTTCCACAAGGTTCTGTGCTTGGACCAATACTATTCACTTTATATGCGCTTCCTTTAGGCAATATTATCAGGAAACACTCCATAAACTTTCATTGTTATGCAGATGATACCCAGTTATATTTATCAACAAAGCCAAATGAAACCAATTGGCTATCCTTGAGACAGGATATGTCCTTTAACACATAAAACAAACTTCACAGACTGCCTTTTTTCACCTGTGTAACATTGCAAAAATCAGGCACAGACTGTCTCAAAAAGATGCAAAAAAAATTATTCCATGAATTTGTTACTTCTTGGCAGGACTTTTGCAACTCCTTATTATCACGCTGCCGCAACATGTCTCTAAATACTCTCCAACTGGTCCAGAATGTCACATGTTCTGTGAAGAACTAGGAAAAGACATCATATTTCTCCCATATTAACTTCTCTGCATTTGCTCCCAGTAAAATCCAGAATGAAAATTCTCCTCACCAACAAAGCCCTTAATGGTCAGGCACCATCAGATCACAAAGAGCTCATAGTACCTTATGACTCCACAAGAGTACTGCACTCCCGGAATGGTTTACTTGTGCTTCCTACAGTCTCCAAGGGTAGAATGGGAGGCAGACCCTTCAGTTTTCAGGCTGTGGAACCATCTTCTAATTTGGCTCTGGGAGGCAGACACCCTCTCTGCGTTTAAGAGTAGGTTTAAAACTTTCCTTTTTGATAAAGCTTATAGTTAGGGCCAGCTCAGGTTTGCCTTGGACCAGCCCCAAGTTATGCTGCTATAAACCTAGACTGCCGGGGGACTTCCCATGATGCACTAAGCTCCTCTCTCCTCCTTTCCTTCTCCATCTCTATGCATTCATATCCCATTACTACATGTTAGTTACTCGGCATCTTCTCTATCCCATAGTTGTGTGCTTTCTCGTCTCTCTTCTCTCTCCTCCTGTCATTTTCTGCAAGTATTTCTGCCTTTTGAGCTGTGAGTATATAACCTCTCATGATTTGGCGCTATATAAATAAAAATTGACTTGACAAGCTCTTATATTTTTACACCACTCCTGCTGTTAAGTTTTCCCAAGCCTTCATCACCTCTCTTTCAATTTTACTCCTCTATGAATACTGATGAATTGATTTTAAACAGCTTTAATAGAGCTTGCTCTGACATACTGGACAAAGTTACTCCTCTTAGGCTTTAATACCCGACAAATGTCACTCAGCCTTGGTTGACAGAAGATATGAATCTATTACAGATGTAAAGCAGAGCACAGGTGGAGAAGCACAAAGCTAATTGTTCACTTTACACATGAAAGGATCTTATGAAAGTTAAAAATTATATGGCTCAATATGTCTGTGATGATACTGACAAGAATAGATGTAACTCTGCAGGGCTTTTTAAGGTAATCAGTTGTGCTGCAGATGCTTGCCCAGTTCTGAGGATTCTTAAAATATCTTACTGATAAGGCACTCACAAAAAAAAAAACACCCAAATAAAGCATACCTAACCATATGAGTACTCCTGTGTCCTCAGTCATTTGACCTTATCGCTGCAGTTCTCAGCCGCAGCTGCTGCCAAGATGAAGCCTGCCCTCTTGACATACCCACAGCTTGATTCCATAAAGAAGTATTTGAATTAATTTGTCCCTACATATTATCAATTAGCAATAGCTCATTACCTGCTGGCACAGTTCCCACTTATTTTAAACGTTGTTCAAACTGTCCTTAAGAAACCCTCTTTAGGTTTAACTATCTTGAAAAACTTAAAGCTTATTTCCAAACTTCCTTTCTTGATTAAAGCACTGTTACAAATTGCAGCTGATAATCAGATTATTTTTATGGATGAGAATGAACATGTTCTTAACAAAGGGCAGTAATCTTTTTTTTTTTTTCCTCATCAAGGTGAAAACATAAGTACTCAACAAAGTGAACCAATTTGAACTTTGTGAAGAACCAACTGTGTACATTTGGGTGAAGTTGCAGGTTTGATTCCTGATCCTGCCAGAGCAAGCTTTCACCCAATAATCAAAGAGAGTGTGGATCAATGGTGGCAAAGATCAACATGTCAACAGCAGGCCCGTCAGATACCAACCACTAATTCAACATCCGAATTGACCAACGTTGCCCTCAGCTTGTCAACATTGAGTGGCGAAAGTGGAAGTGGGCGAGCAGCTGTTTGGAGACTAAAGTTAACTGAAACAATGCAGCATAAGCACAATCACAAAGCATGTATGCATCTTTGAAGGAGCACCAATTTGCCCGCACTTTCATTCTTCAGTGAGACCTCATTTGTCTACTGCCCGCCCCAAACAAGAAACCAGAAGCATCTATTTTGATCATTTCCCTATAATTGCTCCAAATGATGCAAAAACCCTCATTGATAATAATGTGTACTTCTCATTATGCAGAAATATCGTTGGGTAAGCAGCAGATTCCGGGGCAGACCAATTCCTGCCTCTTGCCAAATTTGATATGGACTTAACCACCGTACAGCAGCCTCAGGTGTAACATACAGTGCTCAGACACTCCACATTCTCATAAACAGATATCATAGCCCGGCAGTGTTTTCCGAAGCATGCTATTTTCGTCCCATCGGGCTGAGGTGGTAGGCAGACAGTCCCGGACCAAATAATCACTTCTAGCGCGCGGCACGGAAACCGGCCCTGCCGATGTCACTGATCCAAGGATGTGAGGGAGTGCTCCGGGTCATTATATCCCACTGGAAAGTTAATCTCGCACCAA
>OMLF01028825.1:0-19359 GCA_900302615.1 Holocentrus rufus
CCTGCAAATTACCCTAATTGGACTGTTTTATGATATAAACACTGAAGACTTAAAGACATGGAATTAGAGCCTAAATCTAGGCTTGTTGCTTAATTATATCACATTAATTTACAGCTAACACAATAAAGTTACAGTACTTCTACCCATTAAAGGTAGTTCGGGAGGTGGGGGGGCAGAAACAAAACGTATTTTAGGCACCGAACTAAAACCCACCTAAAAAAAAAATCCATATCAGTGTAAGTGTACGCTGTGTTTGGAATATTTTCACTGCATTACATTGCAGTCGTAGGTACCAGATGTGTTCAAGTCAGTGGTGTCTAGTTGGTGTGGTTTCTCCTGCAGTACCAAATAGCGCCACTAGGTGGTGCCTCCCTTGCCAACTTTGGCTGTGCAGTGTTTACATAACTTGACACAAGTCGGTGTAGCCCCAAACAAAGTGGCATACCAGTTTCAAGTGTTATCTGTTGGTGAGAAGTGGTATCTGCCAGTGGAATAAGAGTGGCATACCAATCGCCACTTTTCACTTTAGCCATCTCGCGATCTCATCTACATAAGCACGGGTCCCGGTTTTGCATGGACTGCCATGTTGCTTCGCCATGTTTCTACAGTGGCTCAGACGGAACAAACCAACCCAAAGTTTACCTCGCGACGAGCACATTGTTCTCCTGGAAGTGGCTGACGGAAGTGGTTGGTATCACCGCGCAGACGAGCAGTTTGTTTTGCTTGATAGTGTGGTGAGACTAAGAGGAAATTGAATTAAATGGATCATACCTACAACACAACAAGAGTAATTAGGCGTGAAACATTTCCTGTCTTACTGTCCAAGAAAGTAAAACATGATGCAGCAAAAAAAGAAAGGGACAGACGACGGCAGAAAACACGAGTAAATATCGGCGCAGCCTTCCCCAGATGGAGCACACTGAAGAAGGACAAACTCTTTTGTAGCGATGCAGAAGTAGCACGTTTTCTCTTAGACAGGTAAGGAACCTTAATAAGTATCTTCAGTGCAAGTTATAACATGTTGAAATAACTTATCAAAATCACTTCGATGTCGTCACAGATGACGCTGCCATGATTTAGAATAGTTGAGGAATGTTGCGAGCCGCGGGTCCGAGGTATCTGCAAGGGGCGGGACAAGCCATTTAAATGGTGAGTCTGCGGCGAGGTGAGGCATTACTCCACAAGTTACCTTGTGAAGTAATGTGGAGTAAGACCTTGTTACCTAGCCTCAGAGTCGCTTCTTATTTCATTCACCTCAAAGACTTGTCAAGAAAAGCAATATTGAAAACACAATTAGAGTTTCTGTTTGGCAAATCTGCTGTTGGGATGAGAGTTGCCTACTTGCAGTTCTGTGATGCAAGTAGACGGGAGAAAGCATTTTGTTATATGAGGGATTTCAAGAATTCAGTTCAAGATTCAACACTTAAACGATGATAGAAATGCACCCACGGACATACACAACCAACCACACAACCTCACCTCACAACCACCGGACACAAGCAAACAACAACAAACAATACAAAGAGATCAAACAAACGCATAGCGCAAAACCACGTCGCATATAGGACGCCATATTCCATCATCAATAAAAAATTTCACATGCTTAAAAAAAAAAAAAAAAAAAAAATTAAAGAGATCGTGAAATAATCCCACAGTCAATAATTCTGTTTTATAATCAGTTACAAGACACTTTGTGCAATGCATGCGATCATGGTCTCTCACTTTGATTAACAGACAAGTGAAATACAGAGCAAGCAATAGTCTGGCATTTCCACACTGTGAAGCATCAATACAAGACTTTGTGCAGTTGGGTTTACACAGCTCATATGTCACTATTAACCAGCAAGCCAACTTCCATGTTTTCTGTTTGCAGTTATCTGGGGGCCAATCCTTCAGAAGTCCTCCCAGAACTGTCAAACATGGGAAGAAATTCTTCATCCAAGACACGGTGAGGAGCCTCCAAATAATTTTTGTTTTTTAAGCTCCATAGCCATATAATGAGTACTTTTGTCACTAATGGTTGTATATTGGTGTAAAATATCCACAGTGTGTGCATAATGTCTATAACACAGCTGGATTTGTTGCCATAAACAGAGCCTTGTTTACACCCAAAATCAAAGTCATTACATGTTAAAACAAAAACAAAAAAAAAAGATACTACACAATGTAGCAGGGATGATCCATCACACAGTTAGTTCCTGCTGCACTGAGCCAGACCAGATATTAGTGAAAATTTTCACTATTATGATCCACAACAGATATTTTTAAAAATATATTTTAGTGCTCATTTCATATCAGTTTGCCATTTTGGACAGAACAGAAATTATTAGGATTTGATCTTATCAAGTAAAAATCAATTTCAAAAGCCAATGTGAAAACACTTGTATTTTAGCATTTTATTTACATCCTAAGTAGTTGTGGGACCATGAGATGCATGTATTAAACAATGATAAAAGATGTTAGTATTTGTCTGAAAAATGTGATTTTGTCGATCCTTTAAACTCCCAGGGAGAATTAAGGAAGGACATGAGGAACCTTGAGTTTGATGAACCTTTGTATGTTATCTGCATTTCTTTAGGAAAAGTGTTTCTAAGCAAAATCCGCTTGCAGTGGGTTTATCGACTGGATTTGTCCTGCGAAGCGGAGCGGTTTCCTCCGCTCATCATGCCGCTTCTGTCCAGTCATTTGAAAACGGAACGGTAAACCTTACTTTCATTTATTGGACTGTGATTCTGACAGACTTCTTGGGTAACATGAACTCCACGGACCTGTTCACAACAATTAAGTCCCAAGTTCAAGTTTATTTAGAGCCTGTAATCACTGCTACAGTCTCATAGGGCTTTACAAGCCCCCAGTTTATAGAAGACAAAACAGCTTGAACCCTCATAGCAGGCCAGAAAAAACTCCTGCAAAAC
The DNA here is from genome assembly GCA_900302615.1 of Holocentrus rufus. NCBI lineage: Eukaryota > Metazoa > Chordata > Actinopteri > Holocentriformes > Holocentridae > Holocentrus > Holocentrus rufus. The sequence goes on from OMLF01028825.1 coordinate 2,916, forward strand.
CTCAGAAGCCAATTGGGGCAAAATGGAAGAAATCTTTGGAAGGATCATAGGGAGAGCAAATTGTAAACACACTGCAGTCCAACACTCAATTAGGTGCTTCTGTATACAAGAAACTCCACATATTTTTGGAATACTGAATTGTCTTCATATCTTGACACTATGATGTTAAAGTGATGTTAGATAAAACTCTATTTCTAAGTAACCAATCCATCATTTTGCCTGTTTGTCTGATGTGCTAGTTCTCCTTTAGAGCTGATGATTTTAAGCTTTAACCACTGGGTTTCTCATTGCTCACTCTCCTTTTCACAGTACTAATATTAATGCCTGTATTCCACCACCTTCACTAAACTGTGTGCCGTGCTCTGTGCCACTTCCAGGACCAGAGAATAAGAGACGTGGCTTGCCAAAGCAGCCAAAGACAAGACAACTGGACGATGACGACCGGAGATTGTGCAAGTAAGGAAAATAAAGGTGAGTCTCTCTCTCTCTCTCTCTCTCTCTCTCTCTCTCTCTCTCTCTCTCTCTCTCTCATCAGCTCAAGTTCCTCTGCAGCAAAGAGTTTCTGATCGTTCCGTGGGAATTATTTGTTTACAGGTCAAAATGGAGTCGCAAGTGACTCCAGGCAGACTGGCTTGTTGAAACGGGTCGACACGAGCAGCTCGATAATTGCAGATGATGGACGGTACCTGGTGGACCTGGAGAGGTATGTTGGTGTGAATACCAAAAGTCAGGATACACTTTACTTATTTTTCCAAGCTTGTTGAATTGTAAAAACCTTTTCATTAAGATTCCTCATTTCTTACTCGTTACCCAAATTAGTTTTAGACTAATCGTGTTCATGATTGGCCCACTTCTTTCAGCCTTATCGTTTAAAATCAATTTGTATTACCCACTGAACATAGTATGTGAAACACCAATTTCAACCCCATATTCCAGCTTTTCATTTCATTTTCCATTTAAAAATCCTCGGCTTTCACTGCACTGGCCATCACCGAATTAAACCGTGAAGGTGCTCTTCAGCCGACTTTCTCTCTGTATCTTTTCTCTTTGTTTTAGCTCATCTCAGCACATTGTCGATGAAGAGTGCATCATCCAGCTGTTCAGGAACTGCCTTGAATGCAACAAAAAGTGCACAGTTAGGAGGCGTGTCAGAGGCCTGCAGCTCGTGGTGTACCAGGCCTGCTACTTCTGCCACTGCCGCTGCAAGTGGTCCAGCCAGCCGGACGCCGAGACCCACGGGGAAGACGCGGCGCCCGAGCAGACCACCCAAAGTGACGTCGGCCAGGCAGGCACATGAGTCGGCGTGACGCGGCTGCATTTGAGCTGATACCAGATCTGGAACGGCGTTGTGAGCTGAAAGCTGTTGTCGTCAACAAGTCTAACAGGAAATATCGTTATTGTTCCCTGTTTGAACACCAAGTGGAAGCGGTGGCAGGACTGTAGCAACGTAAGCTTGACGATGTGCACATAAGCTACCTCCATGGTGTTTGTTTTTCCTGTGAATGTGTTGGTCGGGAACAAAATACTCCTGCCAGTTGTGTTTTTTTCCCACCTCAGTTATCTTTGTTCCATCCATGCACATCTGAACCTGAGAGAACATTGTTTTCATCATGTTGTTTGATCATGTGTCAGAACAAGACAACGTGATGCTCTCCTCCATAAACATGGAAGTCTTTGTTGTTGGAGTAGCTTAACATTACATCAGGCCAGAGACCAAATTGCCAAGACTGACTGACACTTTTTTTTTTTTTTTTAAACATTCTTTGGTCAAATTTGTAAATGACAAACAAAGGCCTAACAAATAAAATGCAAAACACTAACCTGTACCTCATTAACATAAATCTTCTAGTTCTAGTGAGAAGTCATTGAGTCCACACGTTTAACAGGTGATGAAGATCATTTATGTGTTGATTTGACAAAATGCACAAGACCGGTCAACAGTGTTTGAACATTGCAACCCTGGTGTGAACCGGTTGTTGGTCTAGTAGTGTTACACCTCCACGCCCTCAACTCCAGCTAACCGTTAGAAATACAATTCAATAGGAAGCAAAAGGGCAGTTTTCAGTCTGATTATCGTCGCCCCCTGGTGATCAGAAAGCACACCACCAGGTCAGTGAAAAAAAAAAAACACAAAATCAACAGTATAGTTAAATAAATAATACACTGGCACAGTTAAAACAGTAAGGAAGACATCTCTTGTAAAAGAGGGGGAAAAATGTAATTTAAAAATCGTGTCAATGTGACATTCATACTCGATATTTTTGCATCGGTGGTCCCACTTGGCAAGAGGAAGAACTCTTTGTACTAGTCTGCTACAAAAGACAACACACAAAGATCGCACAGTGAGGGAGTCACTTTAAAACATTCGTAAAATTATTAAATACTAAAACCCATGGAAGAAGAGGACCTGGTCCAAGGTGTCGGTAAGTTTGTGTATAGCAGCCAAGGTGAGAGGAAGAGTTAGGTAATAGCTACATTTCATCAGTGTGTGTTCAGTGTAATAAACACATTGCTGCATCATGGTTGAACAGAGTACATTGTGTCACTGAGGCGACAGTGTGCTTGGACGCTATGTGTAACCTGTGACCATGTTGGATTTTAAAACGTCAATTTTCTCTTCCTGTGCAAAACCATAATGAAGGAAGATGCGTGCAGAGACCACACTGTCTCCACCAGTCGGTCGTACCCTCAGTGGTGGCTGGCAGAAACAATGTTGTCTGTTGCAGGATTTTCCTCCAGTATAAATAAGTATTCAACGCGGAGCAAAACACCCTTGGTCAGTGCAGACAGCCAGTGTTGTACTGGAAGGAAGCCATCCGGACCCGACTGCGCAGCCTCTGGACCTCCAGGTCCCTGAAGTAGTCGTCTTCGTCGTTCTGGATGATGATCTTCTGCAGCTCGCCGATTTCACGCTCCATCCTTGAACGTAGCTCTCGCCTCATCTTCAGCAAGGTCTGCCAACACAAACGAGGGACAAGTGATCACTAGTTAAATACAGTAAATTCCTCTGGGAGTGCAGAGCCAAAACCAGGTCTTTTCAAGAGGAAAAGGTAAAGACAAGTCGAGTACAGTCCCAAGATTCATTCATGGCAGTGATTCTAAATGGAGCTGAAGGTTGTACAAAAAGTTTACATTCGAACTGACGACTGACTTGCCTGAATTTGCCCGTTGATAAAGGAACACTTCACTCAAAAATTTGAATTTGTGTATCAATTACTCAGTCTTGGTAAACGTGAGTAAGTGTTGAAGAGAAACTGATACACAGATTATAATTTCTGGTCAAATATTCCATTAATAATCCTGGTCCTGACATAAAAGCACTGTTTTTGAATTTTGAATACATAAAAAGTTAGACTTGAAATTCATCAGCTCCTGACATACAAAATGCATAAATTATACAATTTCCTCATATTTTACCTTTTCTTGAGCCTTTTTCCGCACATGGATCTCCTCCCTTTCTTGTTCAAGTGTTTCAGCCAGTAGCGAAAACTGAAAAACAGTGAGCACATGGTACAGTTGTTTACCTTTTGTATGAACACAGTGGCTCCAAGTTAACAAGTTTTCTTAACAACTGAATTTAAACTTTACAGAATCTATGCCAGTAGATTAAGTCTGTGCAGTGGAAATTATGTGTGAAGTAAAGTTCATATGGTTCATATGCTCACCTAAAATTTTTAGATTTAGCATTGGTGATTTGAGAATCAGTTTAAATCTATGCATTGCCGTCAAAAGTACAATAAAGAGGTGTGAGCACAGTATTCCCACCTGGTCCTTGTAGTAGTTCTCCATGGACTTGATCTGGTCCTGGTGTCGTCTCTGTTGCTCCAGCCGCTTCTCCCTGGCGTAGGCCCTCTGCTCTCTGAGCCGGGCCTTCTGCAGCTCCAGGCCCTCCTCAAACAGCTGGCGAAACATCTGCACACACCAATACGGACCATCAATACCATGCTATCCAGGTCGACTGTATTACATCAGAGCTTCTTTTTTTTTTTTTTAACCGAAACATCAACCCAAGTATTATTTGGGAGACTACACATAATTTTCTCTGTAAAACATGTCTTACAAAGATGAATTTAGAAACGGGATTCGGGTGGAATAAATGCCGCTTTCAATCTATTTGAGCAGGTGTCTCCACCCTTCCTGCTACATAAATGGCACACATGCACATACAAATGAGCGCACCCATTGTGCAATGTGAAGGAGAACCCTTTGGTCCTGGGGAAGAAGCTTGCCATATAGTTGCTTGCTACCTCAATTTTTTTTTTTTTACTCTGGAGAAAGTTAATCCAAAGCAATTCTTTGACTATGCGAACATGCGCAGTTTGCTTCAGAAGATCTGAAAACAACACAGACTGCCTCTCTACAAGTCGTAGTTGTACATGGCTTGGCTTCGGGGCAAGCACTGCAGAGAAACAAGTGCACCTTTACACATCCTGCTTAAATTAATTTGGTTGGTTGTCCTTAAAATTCACAAAAAGATTTCAATACTAAATCAGTCAGCATGCAGCCCAGCGCTTTCTTTGTGCTGGGCGGGCATGAAACTGTATCAGTCCTCTTATGGTAAGAGATAAAACACAAATTTCTCCAAAACTTAAGCAGCGTTTGGAACATGCATCTAGCAGCATGCATTTAGATATCCATAGACAGGGACTATCACTCCCAGCACGTCTGTTGCAGGACAATAAGTGAGGCAATTTCTCAATTTCTTTCTTTTCTCCCCTTCTTCCCCTTTCCCTTCTTACAAGCTTCCCAGTTTGTAAGAAGAAGGGAGGACACTGACAGTTGAAACATCCAAAAGGCCAATCAGTACTACTCTATTGCTATTGTGCTCTATTGTGATGGAATTGGGATAAACATTTACTTCAGACAAAAGGTGAACACTGATTAGAAATGAGTCCAGAAACTGAAGCCACACAAAATGACCCACCTTCTCCTCCTTGGTGCGTGCCCTCATCAGGCGGGCGCGGTGCTGAACATGGTAGTCGTTGTGATACTTCTTGGCGCGAGCGATCTGCTGCCTCTGCTCCTTCAGTCTGTTCTGTGCCGACTTCTGCTGCTGGATACGCTCTTTGAAGTCCCTCTGCAGAAGATAAAGTATGCGAAGAGGAGAAATGTATATGTTTGAGTTAGATGTTTTGTCTCTGTACCGTATGAGTGCACAGAATCATGTGGGGAAATACACAGGTGGCAGAAACCATCGTGCTTTGTGTCACAACTTGGTCAGGGAAAGCCACTGAAGTGTCAACATTCAACTCAAGTATGTAAGGGTCTTTTCAGTGAGTCTGTGTGTGTGTGTGTGTGTGTGTGTGTGTGTGTGTGTGTGTGTGTGTGTGTGTGTGTGCTCAGAAGCTCACCAGGCGCTTGTTGTGCTCCTGTTCTTTGCGGACAATCTCCATCAGCAGGCCATGTCTCCGCTGGGCTTCCTCCACCTGGAAGACAGGCAATCACTAAGTTTTCTACTTTTACTGGTTCATGTGCATGTTAGACAGAGCTCGATCAGTCTGACGGATTGGTAAGTAGTGTCTTACCTGGCTGGAGTGTTTGCTGCGTCTCTGGTGGCTGTGAGAGGAGATGGCATGCAGCCTGTCCACCTGCTGTAACTGCTGCTCCCACATCCGGCCCAGAGCGTGACGAGAGACGTAGAGGTGAGGGAACTCCTCCAGGAGGAGTGGGAGGAGGTCATTTTCCTTCACCTTCACTGTGGAGCGGATAGAGACCATTAGTTGAATACTCAAACCTGATTGATCAAGGAAGCCACTCTAGGGTTCAGTATTTTCGAATAATGACCGTAACAAAAAACTGACTGTTGCTATGGGTGCTAACTTACAACTTAGGCATACATATGGTGATAAATATCAAATGTGCCTCATCACCAAGTGCAAATAAAACCAGAAATAGTTATTTCCCTGCTTATTTATTCTTTTCTGAAAGACCATAGTAAATACTTAATAAGCAAAGGAGCTAGAGGGAATCCAACTGCCATCCACTTAGAGAACAGTAGAGAAAGGACTAATAAAAAGGCACAAAACTGACATGTATTCAATCACCTTGAATGCAAAATATGAATATTTATTTCAGTGGAGAAAGTACCAAATATACATAAGAGCATGAAACTTGCTTCCATTTGCTGCCTGGAGAAGACAATTTAATTGCAGGTATTTTACAGACTGTCCTATTCAAAATAAATGTTTGGATAGATACTGTTAACTTTAACAGGAATTCATGTTGCTAAACTCCACAGTCACCTAAAAACAACAACCTCTAGACAGCTTAGGTGTTCCTTGAAGAAAAAAAAAATCAGTAATGTTGGTTTTATTTATGGGAAGTCTGCCGCCGTGAGCACCAGCGTTAAAATCGAGCGAACACTCGGCCCAGTCAGTACGTCATAGCCCGACCGGTAGTAGCGAGTGCGCATGCTCAGATCCTGCACAACAAACGTTAGCTGCTAGCTGCCCTCGCCACAAAATGCCTCGTTTATGTATTGTCGATGGCTGTCAGGGTATCAACAATGGATATTTGTTCCCCAGAGATAAAGATATTCGTACGCAGTGGATGGCACAGTTAAAGGGAAGGACAAGGCACTCGCCCTCCACTAGAAGCTTCATCTGCTGTGCTCATTTTCGCAAAGAGGACTTCAGTAACTGGTATCAAAAGTCACTTGGATTTGCAAGTAAGCTAGTGCTGAAGAAAGATGCAGTTCCGTCCATTTTTAACGACCAGGCAGACACAGGCTCAGGGGTAAGTTATCAAGTACCTTGGTCAGCTAAGTTAACGTCACTTGTGTCACAAAACCTGCATGTTTGAAAAGCCCGACATCGCCGCCTGTCTAACGTTTGCAATATCATGATACACGAACGCCAGCCTGTTTCCTGCCTTCTGACAATATTTAAATGCTTTGCATCTGAATTCACTCCTTTAGTTTTAGGTACGCTGGCTGGCTAAATCCCTGCGTCGTCTTATGTGAATATTTTGCTATATGTGTGCTTTGCTTTTTGTGATCTTACTCAGTCCAGTGCATGCCATATCGTGCAATAGTTTAATTCTGTCTTACGAAGTGCATTCTTTCATATCCGGTGAAAGCTGTGGCATGACGGCGTTTTTGACGAGTCGTGGTCACACCGGAGTCATTAAAAAAAAAACTTGTAAGCGACATCAATTTTCCCTCACAGCACTTGAAGAATTTCCCTGAGAGCTCTTGGTTTACAAAGCGGGGTCCTGAGCATGTAGCCATGGTTTTGTGACTTGCATGCCTGTTGAAAGTTAGTTTTACTGGCAATCTAGCTAGCCAGTGTTGGCTTACCTCCCGTTTTGCATCGCTTGCCAGCTTTGCTATCTATACAATCTCCTTGATTGCTGTATGTGCCAATTCTGTAGGACTCCCCGGTCTGATGCTGCGTTTATGTGTTGTCCGGAATTTTGGCGTCCTAATTGGAAAACTGCAAGGCCAATTATGCAATGACGTTCTCCAATTAAAGGGGCAGTCACGTAAAATCACAGTAAAATACAGTGTATACAGTGTAAACCAAAGACAAGAAAAAGATATTCTTGTCATATCTGGCTTTCCCAATAGACAGAAGCGAACTCTGATTATTTTGCCTGTCTTAAGAAGATGCGGTCCCAGCTCACCTAGAATCTTGTCCCCCTCTGCTGTAAAAGGCAAGACACAATATTGCTTTGTATTGTAGCGACCCTGCAGTAATGTTCCTGTTAATGTTGTACATGTTCAGATGTTCTGTGAAAACGTCAGGCTTGTGGGTAGAGAGCAGGTAGGGGCGGGGTTAGAGTTCAAGAGGGGCGTGAGCGTGCGCGTGCATGTTGTTGAGAGTGAGCTGTGGGAAGGAGAGCACTTGTTGAGCTGTAGTACAGTGAATGCAACACAGTTTGTTCTTTTGGCGTGGTTACGGCCGACAGTAATCCATTCTGTACCAGAATAAACAGTTAAACTGGCTAACGCTTCACTCGTCCTTCCGACACGTCCTGGCGGACGCTACAGTATTAAGGCATGACTGGATTTCACGCACTTCTAACCATCATGCAGATGGTACATCAGTGGCACAAAGGCGGATTGGTAAAAAATTAGGACAACTCCGCATGGCGAACGTACATTTTTTTTACTGTGATAATTCTGCAAATTACTTGCAGGCCAAAGCGGGATTTGAATCTTGTCCTCCTCTGAAAGCAGAGGCATCTCCATCTTGTGAAGAGTCAGACTCCGTGCTGCCTCTGGTGAGAGTGTTAAGAATAACAGTCCTGTTAACAGTGGCTCTGTCTCTGAATGGGAGGGGAGTGGTCAGAAACGGTTCAGTCGAATGGCTTTCTCAGGACCATTGGTGGTTAATTAACTCAAATTCTCTATGGGGCATTTAACTTTCAATTTGCTATCATAAGCTACTTTTCATCAAAAGTCTTTGTTTAATTTCAGTTTGGATTGGCTCTCTTACTTACACGGTCCCAGTTAATTTGCTGAGAGAAATGTTGTCTTCAATCCCCTAATTTGGCTCCTGCAGCTATAATTTGGGCATATTTAGATATTTACAGTAAGTATAATGTTGGATGTCAGAACAGCTCACCAACAAGAAATAGCAAAAAGGGATTGGATGACTTATTTATTCACAGTTTTTCTAATAAACCTTTATTTAAGATTAAAATTTGTTAAAGATTAACAAATTGTTTGCTGCCCACAAGTGGCTATTTTTATCATTGACTTTCACTTCTTGTTCTGTGTTTCTATTAGTTCAAGTCTTGTAATGATCTTCCTGCCACCAAATGTTGAAATGTGTCTGTTATTTCATATTTTATAGCAGCCAGAACGTGAAAATGACAGTCAGCATGTGGACCTCCACCTACAAGACAACTGTACATCAGTGAGCAAGACGTTTGGCCGTTTCAGAAGGAAAGGTGAGTGAGTAAATGACCTCAGAACCCGATTATTCCTAGCAAATGTAAACTGGGGTTTTTGAGTCATCATATTTCCTGTCTTAATCAGTGTACTCTCAATAATCTGGTTTCTTGTATGCATGTAAATGTCATAATCTTATGTAAGGGAAGGAAAATATACAGCCAGATGATTATCATGGCAAAATAAACAACTAAGTGTGATTGGGGGGCATTTTGTATCATCCTAAAGGGTTTATTTTGCGACAATGACTGACTGGCTAAATTATTCTGTTTGTTACCAACAATGAAATTATTGCTTTCTTTCATAGATTCTCTTTGCATTCAACCAGACCTGGATGCTTAGATACATTATAGTTCCTCAGAATTGAGTATTCTGTTAAACTGTCTAACTGGTATTCTCTTAAACTGTCTAACTGGTAAAGTCCAATTAAACAGTAGTTAGTGACAGAGGAGAGTGTACTTGTCAGATTTTCACAGCTGGTCTAAGGACTTCAACCAGTTACCTTAGGGTTATAAGTTCACTTTTATAAAGTGCTTTGTTTCTAGTTGCCAAGACCACTTATTCTAATAGTTTTCTGGTTTTCACTCCTTGAAAATTAATAAAATACACATGCATATACGTAGTGTACGACTGGAAAGATCCTTGACTGACCCGTGACTGACAGCTCTGGTATGAATTCACAGGCGTTCAAGTAAATCTACCCCGGAAAGATGCTTCATTAAATGTGAATGAGATAGGCCTACATCCTGTGAACATGAACAGGTAAGTTCACAAGTAGCCTAGAGGATATTTAGCTTCCTCAATGTTTCTTTTGTACTTAAAGGTAATTATCAGACAGTTCTATCTTATACTAATTTATCAAAGACTCCTTACTTAACCACCATTCTACATGCCATGTCAAAATAACCACGATGACAGTAAATGCTCTTTCTCCCTCTCCACTTTTGCATCATCATTTCTGTTTTCTCCTCCGCCTCTTCCTGTAGACCGACTCTGCAGCACATTGTTGACGAGGAGGCCATCCTGCAGCTGTTGGAAAACTGCCCTCGGTGCAACAGAAAATGCCGCTGTGCCAAACATGCGCGAAGCCCATACTACATCGTGTACCAGAGCTGCTACTTCTGCGAGTATCGACGCAAGTGGGCCAGCCAGCCAGAAGCTAAAAATATGAAGCTCTTCAGGCAACGCAGCGAGGCACGCAATAAGAAGCTTCCCTTGTTGAAAACAGTGGCTCCAAGTCAGACATCGCATCTTGAAAAGGTCTCCCTCTCCAAGTCCCCAGACTCTGAGTCCAACCAGCAGTTACAGAGCTGAGCAACATAATAACATAATGACTGTATCATCCAATGCTGCAGTAGCTTTCAGCTGTTAGACCACCCTGACCTACAAGAAGTTACAGGAAAACAAACCTACCTACCTCATGGTTAATATTTGATTTATATTCATATGGGGCTGCACACTTAATCATACAAAATTCAATATTGCAATTTTAGTTCCTACAGTGATTTATCTCTTTTGGAAGTTATTTGGATTTAAAGCAGATGACACAAGTAGAGATTCTGTGTTAAGTGTACAAGCTTAGGTTTGTAGTTTTGCCCTAAAGTTATAAAGTAGTGAGTAAATTTAACATAAGTGTGCAGCCCTATGTGTGAGTAAGTGCATGCATGAATGCAAGCCATTTTAGATGTGGGAAAATGGACTTTTACTGAAAGGCAAAGGTCTTAACTTACTTTGTGAGGGTTTCCTGGGAGACTCCTGTCGTCTGTGTCCTACGCTGGTTGGTCTGGTGCGCTGTGAGCGATGCTGGGGTGTCGTTTTAGCTGGGGACATCCTGGGGGTCCAGGGAGCATCACTCAGTATGGCCTCCCTGTACGCCCGCTCCTTGGCACACAAACAGAAACAAATCAAAGATGGCATTCCACCAAAACCTAAAAGCCATGATACACAGTCAACACAGGTGAAATGAACAACAGTCACAGTCATCATCCAAGCTGAGGGGAGTTTATTCATATTCACTGCCTCAGATAGTTGCCCTTTGGTAAAATAGTAGTCAATATTTTACCACCAAAAAGATTTTGGGGTTAGAGTGGTACTTTATGTGCATTATACAGAAATGTTCGCCCTTTATTATAGAGCACTGATAGATAGAGCATTCAAATAGGCTACTAATACTTATCGGAGATGCAAATTATTTTTAATCTTACCAATGTAAGTGGCAGAAGTTTGATTTTGAGGAAATGTTTCCTAAACTTTGATTTTGTTTTATACATTTTTGAATGTATCCTACTTTATGTTGTTAAATCACAGCTCTTTTCTTGAAATAAATTCAGCATTCTGCTTATTCCTCTTTGTCTGAGCAAATGCGCTCTATGCAACTTATTAATCTTTCAGTTTTAATGTTACACACAAAGGGGTAAAGATTTAAAGCCCTGTCTACATTATAACAGGGTGTGATCTGAACAACAAGGAAGGAGCAAGTAATTGAAGGGATGGGCAGGGAAATAAACTTTATTTATAGAGCACATTTTGTACAATCAGTTTGCAATACAATGTGCTTTGGAGGTAAACAACAGAACATTAAAGAGAGACAAAACTATCGCCATGAATACATGGTTACACATATATTGCGTTGGGGCCATTTGTAGGCCATGTTAAGACTTACGGCTTCCTTGGCTTTGAGGCGCTCCTCCTGTAGGTTCGTCTGTTCTCTGTCTTCAAATCTTTTCAGCTCTTCCTCATAGGCCTTACTCATTAAATGCTGAGAGAGAAAGATTTACTGTGATTTGGGACACACACACTATTTATTCACTTCATTTTACAAATAATTTGATGGACAGAAAGAGGGCACACCAACAGAAAAACTCAATCTAAACATTGATAAAATATATTTTTGAACTCAATGTACAGTTAAAAACTTGTATAATTAACTTACTGCAGAGTCCAGATGAACAATAATTTACTCCTTGAGTTCAGTAATTATAAAATGTGTCATTTGCTTATATCTAAAGATAATGTTCAGTTAGTGAATTTTTTGTGGGTTTTGTGACGAGTATCAGGAGAAGAAAAACAAGTTTGAAATTCTGGCTTGGTAGCTGAGCAGTTTCCCCTTATGAGCTTACATTAGTGTGTAAAGTGTGTATGAGTAGAGAGTGTGATGAGGAGCTTAAAAAACATTCATATCTGGGGCAGATTGGAGGCAGGGGGGTGGCAGCTTTGTTAATGCGCCCTGATGAGAGAAACTCACTCGTTTGATGCATGTGAATCTGTAGTGTGTGTGTCAATGCACGGTACTCTACATTTACAAGTTCATGCAAAAAAACACCGTTAACTAAATTTGCTTGTAAAGATTCATGAAACTCATTGAAAACGAATGAAACAGGATTAAGAAGAGAACATAAAATCACATGGCATGTGTCGATGGAAAACCTAAAGAGGAAACAACTTTCAACAAATAAATTATTGTTCATACCTCGCTGTAGTTTCGGTGACGCTGTCTGTGCCTTGGCTCTCGTCGCCGCGTGCGCCTGGCAGCTGTGAGGTTGGTTTGTCTCCCGTCGTCCAGGCTCAGCTCCTCGGTCACGGCGCCCTCTAGCTGCCCCTGCAGGGAGCGACAGGCCCGTGGAGGGGAGGGGGACAGGGAGCGCGTCCGGTGGGTGGCTTCAGGGTGTGGGGTTCCTGTCCAGGGAACAAGTGTTAGGTGATGAGTATGAGTTAACACTGTGTTCACAAAATATGAATTTAAAGCATTTTATCAAATTCTGAGCACTGATCTGAGTGATTTAATGAGAGTGACAATTCTGACAACGTTATAGAAAATAGTGAAAAAGGTGATACATTGGTGATACATTGATATTATATATTCATATAATCATCATATTGTGGTAGAACTTGGATTTTAGATATATTATTGTGATCTGACAAAACTTGTCTTTTCCTGGTTTTAAAGGCTATATTACAGTAAAGAGAAGCAATTTTCTCAACTTTATTAGACTGTTGTAACTGTTCTGTTATTTGTCTCTACCTTGGTCATCATATCCACATTACTAATAATTGTTTACTAAAAATCTTTTGTGTGTAAATATCTTATCAAAACACCAGCATTCATCCTTACAATATTTCCATAATATCATTATAGAGGTATTCAGTCAGAGATATCAAATATTATCTATTTGCTGTAATGCTGCAGCCATAAAACAATGGCATCTTGGGTTTGAATATTTCACTCGATAGTGTGATGTAGTGTGTCGTGTTGCAACCAGCAGATACAGAACATGCATGTGGCAATCATGTGGTAAAGACCAGTTTCCAAATGTGTACATTTCTTAAAAAGCTGCAATAGCTTTGCTGTTGAAACATATGTAGCGTGTTTGGGACAGAAGTGTGTGTGTGTGTGTGTGTATACCTGTCTGTGGTCGGGGTGTCCTGCGATACTCCATGATGCTGTCACTGTGATGGGACTGTTTGTCCTCTTCCCTCACCTCACTGGACTCTCCACTTTCATCGAGGGCTCGCTTGAGCATCTACAAATCACACAAATAGTTCCAAACATATAAGATGAAAAACACACAAATGCAAAAAGTTAAAAGTACACAAAATAGGTGTGTATCTTTGGCTTCAAATTAGTTCAATTCAAGTTAGTGAGTTGACAACTTGATTTAAGAACAAGTTTTGGCAGTCCCATTGTTACCTACTTGTAAACACAACGTGCTTGCAGAAACACACACACACACACACACACACACACACACACACACACACACACACACCTGGTCGAGCTCCTCGAGTCGTCGGGAGAGTTTCTCTGACATGAGATGCAGCTCCTCCTCTGTTTGCCTGTTCTGCTGCCTGCGGTAAGACAGAGACTCCTCGTAACCCTCCTCCCCCACCCTGCTCCTGCCGGGACACAGGACAAGAGACAGTCAGCAAGAAACAGGAAAAAAAAATGACCTGGTCGTTCACGCCCCCTGGCCCCTACATGTGCAGCCACAAGCCTGACTTTCCGTCTGACAGTCTCACCTCAGGCGTCCCCTCTCTCTGTCAGCTGTCCGTCTGACTTGCTGCCGCGGGGCGTAGCTCAGATCGTCCTCGTCTTGCTCTTCCTCCTCGGTGTCCAGTGGGCTGCGGTCGGTGGGCTCCATCTCGTCCTGCAGGGTGAGGAAGAGCACGTCTGGCTGGGTGCGGAACAAAACCCTCCTGGGACCCCCGTTAGTTGGCTGAGAGTGGAGAAAAGAGAACTGACTTAGTTAACTCAGAGCAAGGTACTACAAAATAGGAAATCATAAAGAACAAAGGACAATTTGAAATGTATCATAATGGGATGTGTAAACACAAACAAATCCCTGGAAAAACAAGTGAACAGAAACCATGACGTCCCGTATGACTGGTACAAGTCACTCTGGGTGTCATTTTTATTTCCCCCAAAGGTTCGTCAAATTTGACAGAGCAGTGTCCGATATTTTGAAGGAGAAGCTTAGGGCCCTGTTGGTCTGTTTGTGGCTCTGTGGTGGGCCAACCAGGTTTATTTCCAAAACAAAAATCCATCCTTCCCCCAAGTTTCATCCCAAACAGGCCAGCAGAGGCTCAGAAATCACACGTGATGGATGAATGGACAGAGATCAATCCATAGTCCCTGACCTGTTATTCGATCCTGGGGGACAACAAATCCATTCTCTATCCATCAATAACATGGAAACATACATGGGACGGGATGGGATAGGATCAATAGAGACATCAATAAACACAGCTGGAAATTTAACTCTTTCCTTCCTATCAGTTGAAAGACTAGTGTGATCTCGATTTTACTGCTGTGGTTTGTGATAATAGTTTATTTAGCACTTCAAAACCAGCACCATAAAGTGGCCAATACTGCTTCATAATAATTTTTTTCTAGGCATTTAGGACTGAAACACAAAATGTTTAATAGTTTCTCATCCACTAAACTTTTCTGGGTTCAAGAGGAATCAGGCACATTTACAGATTAACTTACAGTGAAGCTTAAATCCCTAAATTGACAGGAGTGCAAGCGAGTGAGTCAGTGAGTGAATATTGGTTGAGCTCCAATATAAGAACATGAATGAAAGCTGCTGCTGCTGCCCTACCTCCAGTGTCTCCCCCTCCACCGCTGCTCCGGCTTTTTGTTGACCGGAGACAGATTTCTCACTCAGAACTGGAAATTATGCAGAACATCATATTAAAATCTTCAGTGACAATTCACTTTCCCACTTTAAAAAGGCACTGATATTCAGTTTTATTCATCCAATGGAAAAAGGCCAAAAACAACTAAATCTGGAAAAAGTTTTCGTTTAACTCTCTTTATCTCTTGTAAAAATGTTAATTGAGGCTTGGACAACTGAGACAGAGTGACGACATGTTTTGACTCACCAGGAGAGTGGCATGAGGCAGGAGACTGTAGGCCATTGGCAGTGACTGTCTCTGCCAACTGCCTGGTGCTCTGAGAGAGAGAGAGAGAGAGACAAAGAGTCAAAGAACGAGCGAATTACTGGCACACAGACAAAGGGGCCATTCACACTGAGTGGACAAGCACAGGATTTAAACCTGAATCATCTTTTGATTAAGTGCAGTATAAAAGTTTCCACAACATTTAGCCGCTCACAAAAATCCATTTGCTGAAATCATCCATGAGGAGGAAAGGTACAAAAAGATATACTACACCATATATCGTGACAGGGGCGGGTGGATCAAACTACGTTCAAGTCGTTCTAACGAAACGAAAGACAAATCTATAAATGAATAGATTTGTGTCTGCAAGCAGCCAGACGGCACCAGGCTCTGTTCATGTCTGTAAATAGACCTGAAAACTGCACTGGAGTGTCAGTCAGAGAGAGACTGCACCTCCTGCACCACAGACTATAGAAAACAAAGACCACATGCTATATGTCAAGATTAGAAACTGGATAGTTCTTCCCTTAAATGGCAACTTTTCTTTGACTTTACTTTCACATACAGAAAGAAAAGAAGGCCTGCAAGTTCCCTGATGATGACTCACCATTTTCACCATTAATATAAAAAAACTTGAATTGCATACATTGAAAAGGTATATGCAAGAGGTAAGACGAAGTGTTGCTCTCAAGTTACTGTGTTCACAAGAATGTCAACACACAGATGAACAGATAGATGTTACCATGACAACATGATAAATGCCCTGCATACCATGGACTGATAAGACATAAAAGAGTGTGAAAAGAAAATAATGATAGTTGATTCATGTTGTCCTGATTATATAATGTTTTGTCTTTTGTTTGCTCGAGTTTGTTTGCTCAGTTTTTTTTATATATAATTCTATCTATAAGCTTCTATGATTTAATTAACTTTTAAAAGCCAGAGGATCGTTTGAAATGAAGCCCTTGTTTCCTTGTTTAAAGTGAGACATGAAATCAATCTGTCAGTAAAGCTAATCATTTTACCTTAAGGTTATTTTTTCCTCAATAAACAAAAGGGGGGGAAAAAAGAGACAGGGACTCCCTGTCTCTGAAAGAGTCTGAGTCAGCAGCTGCTTGTCCTTAATGTGTCCTTGAATGACACAAAAAT
>OMLF01028832.1:0-18414 GCA_900302615.1 Holocentrus rufus
GTGTGTGTGTCCTTACACACAGTGCTCTACCTCTCTCTCTCCTCTCTGACTCCACACATCCTCCAGAGACCTCCTACGCACGCACACACACACACACACACACACACACACACACACACACACACACACAAAGATCATTGTTTGTCACAAAGCACACTCACATTTTCTTTGGAAAATATATTATCACCACAAAATCATCCACAGGAACAATGCATAACCTAGTAAACTTTGATTCTGCTGGAATACTCTAGGTATTTTCTTGCGGAAACTGTGTTTCTCCATGACAGTGTGTTTGCTTAGCCACTGCGCTGCGTCAGTGGGAGCCGCTAAAGAGATAAAGTGGTGAAGGAGGCTTTTGCAAGAACCATGCTTTTCACAATCTGAGTCAAGTATATGTCTACCTTTGAATAAAGCTTTGAATATTTCAAAAATGTCTGTCATGGAAATAGGTGAAACTTTTCACTTTGAACTGAGCTAAGTGTTAGATCTGACTATGTGTCAGGTTCAGGATTAAAAGTTCTTAACACGGAAATACAAGATTCACATCTTATCTTACACAATCTCTTGAGAGTTGACCAAAGATTTCCCCACGCATGCTCAGCAGTCTCACCTACTCGCACTACCTACTCACATTTAGAAACACATGCATGCACAAAATACCCTCTCCCACAGATAAAATGCAAACACAGACACTTTGATCTATCTGTTGTGTCACAGACTTGCCTCCAAAGACATGCTGGTTTCCTCTTGTAATTCAGTATCACAAAATGTTTCCCTAATTAACAAAAAAGTCCAACAGGGTAAATCACCTGTGACCTCTCTTGATCTGTGAGGGCCACTTGTTACTAGATCAACTTGTCACTGGTCACCAGACACGGACACGTGGAACTGTAGAGGTTGCACATGTGTATTAGCTCTAAGCTGGCTTAACACATCTTGGCTCTCTTAATTTACCTCTGAGAGTATGAAAATCAATACTATGTTGTGTTTAAATTCTGTAAATCCACACCCATCAAAGTTAATCTAACACTTTAAGATGGTTTTGAACAGCCACCCCAGAGCCGTATCAGCTCCATGAGCGAAAAATAACTCAACAATTAACACTTGTCAGCTCCAAAATGACCGAAAAACAACACTTGTTGAGCATGGTCCCAGCATTGTGACAGTGAATCCCCGATATAGTTAAAGGTGCACTGTGCAAAATTTCTGGAGGCCGATTTAGACGCGACAAAAAACGTGGAAAAATGACGGAATTTCATGCGCTACGCGGTTCCCATCATCGCCCTGACTCACTGAAAAATTAAACGCTTATTCTGCGCGTCTAAAGGTTCCCACTTACATCAACTCTCCATATTTGCGTAGTGCACCTTTAAGTGACCAGACACCCCTGTACACACAGACTCTATTTCTGTCGAGTCACTACTTTCCTTCAGAGCAAACTTTCCGTTGTCATGCAGAGAAGAGACGGTATGTTCCCCTCAGTCCTCCAAAACTTGACACTTTCATACTCATTCGATTCCTCATCAACTGATGGTGTCAAGACAAAGGCAGCACACGCACTTCCATAATGACGACTGCTAGACCCAGCTGCCGCATCTCTGCATCAGCCATTAGTGATGAATTTGCTGTTACACAATTAACTAAAAAATATTAATGGTAGTATTTAATGAAAATTCAGAAAGTACTTAATTTATCACAGATTGTGCAAAAAAAAAAGCTGCCTGCAATTTTTCTCTACTCAACCACACACTTTGATATAAGTTACAATTTATCTTCCTCAGTACAGCTGTACTTAAATGAACCAACTTGAAGCTATTTTCAGTCAACAAGGCATGTCTGCACCAATGGCAGTTTTTAAAGTTTAGAAATGAAAAATCAGAGTTTTCATAATGCATCACTGTTCATTTCCTGGATCCACTTTCTGTACAGGCCAGTGTTTTAGGTTTTCAGAGTCACACAGAGATAGTTGTACAATGTTATTAACAACCTTCAAAGGTGTTCTCTCATAGAATCCTAAAATCCATTGGCCTTTGCAAAGGTATTTGAAACTCAGGTTAATAAATTACAACTAGGTATCACAGACTGACTAACTGGATTCCTTTTATATTTTTTATCTTTACTGTGTAACATAGAACTTGTTCAGCCTAGTTTCCAGCAATACAATATGATAGAATATAGTGAACAGGGGGTGATTTATTTATATTTACATTTATTGATCAATGCAATTATGAATAACAGAGTTGCAATATTATGAGGTTAAGAGAAATGATAATCTGTGACAACTATTGCGTGGGTGCTAGATTATCTTCTGTCTCAACCTCAGCTTGTCAGACTTGATAAGAAATTGTCAGCCATTATCTTAACTAAAACAGGAGCACCACAAGGCACGATTTTACACTTTTACACTCGTTACTGCTGGCTATAGGCATTAAGTCAGGTGTCTTGTCAAATCCAAAGGTTTTTGGATGACACTGCCCTTGTGGGTCTACTTAACAAAGGCAATGACCTGGTCTATAAAAGAGGCTGAATCATTTGTCAGCTGGTGTGATGCAAATTTTATTTTTTTCTGTTTTTTAAATTGAATGTTGGGAAGAGCAAGGAGTTGATTATTGATTTCAGAAGGAAGAAGGAGGAGGCCCTCAAAATGATAATTAAGGTCAACAGATAGAAACTGTCCAGTCATACAAATATCTTGGTGACGGTAAACTAAACTGGAAAAAGAACACTGATATTACAAGGGTCAGTCAAGACTATTCAAGGCTTAGATCCTTTGATAGCAACAAGAAGCTTCCACATGTTTTTTCTTCTATTTTTTTAATCAGGGAATCTTAGCTAGCAATCTTAGAGAGCATCTTAGGCAGTATGACTGTGGATGATAACAACAGGATCAATAAGATGATAAGAAAGGCCGGTTCAGTAATCAGCCTTACCCAAGATGTGGTGTAGGAAAGAGAACAAGGGCCAAAATACAAACAGTTCTGTATTTTGAAGGCCACCGCATAACACAGTTTTTAACGGACTTAGGGGCTCATTCAGTGAGCATCTAGTGACGCATGGGTGTTCAACTGAACGGCTCAGCAGGTCTTTTGTTCCAGCAGTGGCCCGATTTTTTAATGAACATTTTTAGATGTGGTCTGGATGCACAGTATCTTCCAGCTGTTAATCATGTTTAAAATGGCTGTTTATGTTGATAGATCTATTTGTCGTGTACTCTGAATGCAATATCTCTACTGTCAGTCTGGCCGTCATGCCCCTTAAAAAGTTACATGCCCTGCGGCCATGGTGGCCTTAATACCCCGGCCACAATATCCCAGCTGATTTTGCTCTGCTCTCTGCACATAATAGATGTTATTAGATCTTTTTTTATTTACTTTCGGTTTCTACAAGTTATCCGCTGATTATTAGTTATTGGCCGATTATATTTTAATTGGCCGGACACCTACACTTTATCAGCCAGTAAGCCGTTACAGTCCGATACTCAGTACCACTAAAACTGAAATCCACAGTAGCCTACCCATAGTTACCGCATTTTCACAAAGAAAACACATCTACTAACGTTATGACTACTTATGTTAAGATGTGAGGTATGTGGAATATATCAACGGCAATACACAGGATGTGATTTAATATCCTTCATGACATATTGCAGGTTGAGTGGAAGCCCTGCACCATGATGCACTAACCCACAAATGGTGACCACAGAGCACAGTAAACTGCCATCATAAATCCAGAGGATCACATGACAGACAGGCAGCCCCAATTCACCAGGCCACCCAGTCTAATTGTTACAGGGTTGATTGTGTGAGTTTGGGTCTGTGATGTTTTATTGAATTAAGACCAAGGCACCTCCAGAAGGTTCAGCTGTGAGGTCTGGCAGCCCCGAGCACACCTCAGACCTACATTTAGACATCCCCCATTCCTAACAGTGGCCAGTAAACCGGTAATTAAACGTGTTATTAGTCTCAACAACAATAAAATAACATGACGGCTGACCCCCTTGGCTTGAGCCAGCAACTAAGCAGGCCAGAAACCAAATAGTAAGGTATATTCAGTGTATAACACCCTACAAGGACATGAGACTATAAAGAAAACAGTACGTGTATTTGCAGCATGTGCACAAGTGCACAAAATGTGTACGATGCTCATATTAACAGGTCTACAAAAGGCCAGATATATGTACAGGAAGTGTGAATACATGCAGAAATGCATTGCACAAATGCATTCGCTTTATCAAATAATTCCCTTTACAGATCTATACCGACATTACATGCTATAACCTCACTATTAATTAAAGCAACAGTACGTGGGGGGAACCCCGTCTACCCACGCATCTTTGATGTTTCTTTCAGAAAGGAAGATAACCATGTGAAAGTACCAGTGTCTTTGACACCTTTGATGACTAACTAAAGGGCAGTTTTGTGTGTTTCTAATATTGTGTCTGACATGGTGTTAACACCATTGAAACTATGATATCACAGTGGCCGGTCAGTAAGACTCATACGCTGTATTCTGGGTGAGAGACAAAAATGGGGAAGGAAAATAGATCATCAAGTTAAGATCTTACATTCCGACAACTCTCATGAACATGTTGGATCTTGTTTTAGACCGTATTTCCTCTGGTCAGGGCGACGTCACATTACATTACGCAACTATAGTAACTGCCTATGTGTAGATGTTACACCATTAGGCCAGCTGGAGTTGTAGCAGCACCATTATAAGCAAATATTGGAGGCTTGTATTATAGTAAAATGGGTTTTCAGCCGTGTAAGCAACACATATGGTGTCTGCATGAATTTAATATGTCCATTAGCTTTAAAAGAATATGTCCAACTACTCAGCAGGGACAGGATCCACCGCCTTACCACATTCCAAATTTACAAAAACTAAAGGAAACTTATTTATTTGCCTACTCATTTATAGGTGTTGCAAGCAAGACTCCCACCGCCACAATGAATGCTGTTGTTGCATCCTACTGCTTATACTGAGAAAATGTAGGTGCATCAGCCCTGAGCCATGTTGCATTGTCTTCTAATCTCAAGCAGCAAAGTATATCACTGTACACAAAATGCATATGGTGCCCTGTTATCTCATTCTGAACATCTATTTACTGAATTTGCGCTCCTCATATCAGATAAAATGAAAAAAGGAAAACCCTTTTTGTTGCCCACACTGGTTCTGCTCCTGATGAAAGACTGTAGAGGTTTAAAAAATCTTTTGCAATGATAAGTGATAGAACCATAGAGAAAAAGGGCTTTATTTACAAAAATACTGTATTATCAACTTTGTTCATTTGAATGCACCTGAATGAAGGTATTGCTTGAAGATTTGTGCTCAAGATTTGTGCTTTCCAGGTAGGCGTTAAGTTGATGACATCATGACTTCCTCTCTCTTAGGCCATTAAAAAGAGCGTGCAGATTCTGATCACATCATACACTCAAGACCGCAAAGAGAAGCTGCAACAGAGAAAGAAGAAAAAAGGCGCTTTAAGATGATGAAATACGCGTTTGCCCTTGTTTTCCTTTGCCACCTCTGCCAGGGTGATAATGAGAGGAATGAGCTCATACAAGAACTGGAGAAAGTCAAACAACGTGACTTCAAATTTGTAAGTAGAGTGCATTAATATTGATGATCATTCTTCACTTAGTCTAACACTTGGCAACTCTGTGTTACAAAATGTTCAATGGCCGTGCCAAAGTAAATAATTTCCACAAAGTAAATGTGATAATCCACCTTCTGTAATAATCCTCCTGTGCATTAACAAATTTAATTGTTTCTTCCTATAGGAAAACAACACTATTAAGGTGCCATCAGAGGAGATGACTAAAAATGCTGTAAGTATTGTCTCTTGCTCCCATGTTTGATATTCATCTCTCTTTTTTGTCCACTGCCCATTTGTTGCTCTTTTTGTTGTGCGCATTCATTTTATTATGATAAATGGATATTTGTTTCATTCGGTAATAACGTGATAAGCTGATCAGGCCCCATCATCTGTCCCACTGCAGTGTGAATGTAAGGGTACCTTTGCCAAGGAGCTGAAGTATCTTCTTAAACATGTGGAGGCAACGACCCAAACCAGCAAGATTGTTCTCAAAAAACTGAGGTCAAATGCTGACAGTCTGCCAACATATCAAAAGGTTTGTGATCAAAGATGTGGATCAGTGTGTTTTCTCAACAGAGGTTTTACTGATGAACAGTGTGGTCAGTGTTGTTGCTACTGTACCAGCTCTGGGTATTCAGACTAGACATAATCCCAACTGCTCTGTCTTCCTCTTCCAGGCCAACATCAGCTGCCCGATGCATACAAAATCTCTGCCGTCAATGAAGTCTAAAGCTGTATGTCTAGAGTGGATCGTTTTTCTGCAGATACTAAATGAGAGAGGCTGCTAGAACAAAGTGCTGGTTCCAGTGTGCAGCTCTGAATCTCACTGTGTAATCTGGCAGCTAAAACATTTTTAGCTGTCACACTTAAGTTTACATCTCACCCTCCAAAGAATGTTAAAGTATTGAGCCAGTTTTATTTATTTATTTATTTATTTTTTCAGTTTTGTGTCAGGCAGCTTCTATTTTTATTGACTAGGGCTCTGTTTACTGTTACAGTTTTTACTTTGAGAGACAATATGACATACATGACATGATATATATTTTCTAACCAGTTTAGAATTTAAAATTGCAACCAAAGAATTTATAGATCGCTCTATTTATTTATTCTTTTTTAGATAATTTATTGTATTGTATTTATTTTAATTTATTTACAGTTGTTGATATCCTCAGGTATTTCACGCAAATGATACTTGCAGGTGGCAGAAGTAATATCCACAATGTGGAAATCTTTATATCAGAAATATTGTGCAGCTTCCTTCAAATAAATGATTTTTATATAAATTTTTTTCATAATTTGTTTTTCATGAGTACCTGAAAATACTTATTTGTGCACAAATAACATAAATGTACACTGTTTGGATACCAGAAGAAAATTGCAGAGCAATTAAGAATTTATCCATTCTGCTTTAACCTTTAACTGCAATGCTTCATGCTGTGTGCAGCATAATGCACTTGAGTTCACTGGCTGTATTATCTATTCTACCCATCTGGAAAGCAGTAAGAGTGGACGTGTTTGCATGCCTACACACACAAACAAACACATGTGCACTCAGCTGAACCTGCACAAATATGCATAACTTATATGAATCTGCACGGCTGTGTATCCACACACACATACTGTACACGAACGCCCCCCTACACAGACAGATGTACTTACAGCCCATTCTGCTATCAGCAGTGTGTTTTGCCACATCAGCCCAGCTCACCACAAGAGCCTAAGATGGATGACAGATTTTGGCATCAGCAGGCTATTCACACATGAGGTTTTGCCATATCTGCTCTAACAATCTCGCCTTCTCAGTCTGATCTCTTACACGCATCCATTGACTCATGTTACTTGCTTTTTTTTTCTTTAATCAAATATAGCATCTTATGTCACTATTTATGGTAAGCATGTGGAAGCACTTGGCGGCCGGCAGGCTAACTCCACGCCACAGCAACTTTTCAGTGACCCACTTTTTTCCCCATGCCATTATTATTATTATTATTATTATTATTATTATTATTATTATTATTTCTTTCCCCTCAAAAAGATGATGTTCTGCTGAGGCGATGGACCTACAAGTGTTAGTTTTCCTCATCCTTGTTTACAAATTATTGAAAAACACAATGATGTCACCTATTGGCAAAACATCGATACTGCAGTCTTCTTTGCCTCTCCAAACGTACTGGTGTCTGGTGGCTTGAACATGTTAGGTTACTTAGCCGTGCTTAAAAAAGTAGTTTCCCCATGCATAGGCTCATCCGTGGCTACATAAAAAGTTGGTTTAAGTGTAGAAAAAAATGTGAATCAATACAACAATGACCTGTTCTTAATGTGAAATCTCATCATGTGTGTTATCTGGGTGTCACTGGGTGACACTGCTCTTCCCACAGTCTTGAGAAAACTAAACTAGCCTAAAACTTACCATACTCCAGTATGGGCTAGAAAACATCCCTTAATTTTAACACCTTAAAGTATTCTTAACTGGACCCCTAAAAAAGTTAAGGGTTGTTGTGCATAGATTGAGAAATTTTGGACTATACCAGAAAGCTATAAAATGCATCTAAAATCTAACATTTATGTAATTCTTATAGCTCCCTCACTTAATTCCTGAAACAGCAAATCAAGAGTTATAAATTCATCCTTATCTTGATTTGATGCATTTTATATTATTGTCCCTGAATTATCCCTGAAATGCAACTTGAAATTAAACCTTCTAAAATTAAAATTAAACCTTAAATTGTCAGCACACTTTTAAGGTATCTTTAAATACCATTTCAATTATCCCTGAAATGTTAAGGGATATCAAGGAAGCTGTAATTGCCCTTTAATGAAAACAAAGATTGAGATGTACCTAGGCTGGTACAGTCCTGCTGTGTGCCATGAGAGCCTTTGAACTGGGGACACAAGTTAGAGGAGCAGCAGCTGCACCTTTGAACACAGAAAACTAGCAGAGCTTTCTGTGGGCAGAAGGCAGCTGGAGAGAGACGCTCTGAAGTCTGACCAGTGTGCACTTCAGCCAGCCAGTCTACCCGCGGCCTCACCTACAACCTCTGAACTCCCGACCCCGCCCGGGCCGCAACGCCTTTGATGTCCTGACAACATACAGCATTCAGAGGTTGAGTCACAGGCAAGACTATCCCGTCCCATCCCCTCTGGATTGGATGTCAGGCAGTTTGATAGCAATAACAAACTGAGCAGTGGAAAAAGGCTGATTTTTCACCAATACACATGAAGAATATGATTTAATAGGCCTTTCTGCTAAGATAAATGGAATGGAAACAAAGCTTGGAGGTTGGGGTGGTTATTAATTGGTATTAAGTCACTGATTTGGTAATAAGTAACTGATAAGCCGATAAATTCATTATTAAATGGAAAGAGTTGATTTGAAGTCAATATTGTTATGTATATACTCCCCCTTTCTCTATTTTTTCTCTATTTTTTGTTATCATCAGCACTGTGCAGCAGGACGTTCCAGTCAGGTGCACATTTTCACATCTTCATGACACTGTGGGAAGAGAGGAAGCAGCTTCAGTTTTCTCCAGCATTCAAAAAAATCAGTACATTTATTCTCAATTTCTTTTCTATGTAAGAAAATCAAAGACCAAGGTATTTTTCAACTGATGAATAAAAATAGGAACTTTATTACTTAATTATTAATTAGAATTATTATTGTTTATATTATACTTTATCATTATTGTTTGCCATAAATTAAGTATTACCTTTACAAATTAGGCCTTAATATTTAACCAAGACGAGGTTTTTTGGACTATACAGAATCATATATGGATAATGGATGATAGCAAGAAAATATGATTGCAGGAACAGGCTATCCATCATGATGGCTGATGGATAGCCTCTCGTTTCCCCCTACACATTTGGATCAGTCCTTGGGTCTTCAGGTGTTCACCAATCTATTATACTACCTCAGAGAGGATATTTGTGAGGAAAACAGTGTAGAGGCTGTTCATTCTTCCTCTTGTTAAAATGAGTGTAATCACTGTAAGGTGACACTGGGCTGTCATTAGCTGTAGCCTATGTTTCTGCATACCTTGACACTCTGTGCACAGGATACCAGCTTGAACTGAATAAAACAACTGGGTGCATACTTAAAGATATCATCAGGATTTTACAAGCAGTGCACAATTTATTGGCCGGGGCAGAACATTTGCAGAAATAATGGCTGCCACTGAGGGTGATATTGGTTTGCACATGAAATTCTGGCAAGGATGAAGAATGTGAGTTTATGATTTAATCTTCTGTCTGGACATAAACCTGTCTTTCACAGAATCTCTCTTTCATTCATAAAAAAAATAAGTAAAATCATTCAGAGGGTGCATGCCTCTTCAGCTCCATCTCTGCCTAAAAGCAACTGCTCTTTTCTCCATTAGGTGGCCTCAGCAACCCACTGCCCTGCACAAGAAATTAGATAGGCCCCATGCAATTATTCACTCTCATAACTACCTCCCTATTTAATTAACAAAACTATACAGCAGTGCATATTTAACAGTGTCGATCCGAGAGACAGTGCTGTTTGGCATATTTGGTGCTGGAAAACGAAGTTGGCCTTATCAGGAGTTATCAGGAGTATGTTGTCTCGAGCGTCTGAATCACTAACAGTAAGAAGGGTCTGCATAAGAGGCCACTTTCGACGAGTATTACCTGCTGTTTCATGCATAAGGCCGTAGCACTGTTGATTGCTAAAGACCACAGTCACATGATTTCTTCCTTACTTCACTTTCTCTTGAATGGGACAACGTCAGCGGACTGGTGTGAAACTGAGCTGCCGGAGCGCACTGTCTCTGTGATTTGGCCGCAGACGCGCAGCGAGGCGGCAGAGGGACGCAGCACGAACTGTGATGCTAGAGGGACATTTGCATCATGTGGCGTGTAGGACCGTCTTTCATGCGGAGATCACCGAAGAAACGATCGGAATATTTTGTTTTTCTCGGTGAAGGGGACTATGAATGGTCCGTGCGCCAGGAAGTTCTTGTGGAAGCGATGGGACATTTTTGGCCAAAATCAGGCTACTGCTGACTGCATACCTGTGAGTAAGAGGTGAGTATGATGGTTAAAATAATATTTAAAATTATTTAAGGAATGTAGCTCAAAAGGCGTGACTCTTAATTCAGAAACCACAGTCTGTTATACAAGGCGCACGTTTCTAATTGCTCTGAAGGAAAAAACTGCTTTAATAGTTTTACTTGTGGACGGAGAGGACTCAACTACTCAAACCCCATTACTGGAAGTACTCAATAATAGGCTATAGGCTACATATTCTATAAATGCATAGATGTAATCAGACCTTACATAAACAAGAAAACAAAACATTTGCAACACCGATATATTCTTTCAAAGAGATAAATGTCGTAGTTATCTAAATCAATGCAGGCATATTCAATGACATTTTCATCTTTTTTAATCCCCAGTGCTGCTGATGACTTCTGTAAGCAGACACTGGATTGCTGAGATAATGGACATTTGGGTCCTATAAAGTGGATTGAGATCTCACATCCAGTCATTTCCTTGATGGGATAAGTACCACTATCACCCCTGCACTGCAGCTAAAGGGATGTCGAATTTAATATACAAAGTCAGGGGGAAGATGTCCAGCCCAGAGAGGGTTTACCTCAAACATCTCACGCTGCATCTTTTATCAGAAAACACAAAGACACATCATGGGAACTGCTTGCATGGATGGAGCTGAGACGATTCACAGATCACCTGTTACCTAATTCGATGGCTTTGATATTGTATTATCTTTCAATATGACTTAACTCAACGCTTCCTTCACCCACATATGTTCAGGGATGGATCTGATGAACTTTACCACTGTCATCGACAATGGGTTAACGGATGACGCACCATCAAGCCGCGTCCTGACTGGCTGTTTCCTTTCGCTGCTCATCCTCACCACCTTGCTGGGAAACACCCTGGTTTGTGCTGCTGTCACCAAGTTCCGCCACCTGCGCTCCAAAGTAACCAACTTTTTTGTGATCTCGCTGGCTGTGTCAGACCTCTTAGTCGCCATCTTGGTGATGCCGTGGAAGGCCGTAACAGAAATCGCCGGGTTCTGGCCATTCGGGTCCTTCTGTGACACCTGGGTGGCGTTTGACATCATGTGCTCCACTGCATCCATCTTGAACCTCTGTGTGATAAGCGTGGACCGCTACTGGGCCATCTCCAGCCCCTTTCGGTATGAGAGGAAGATGACACCCAGAGTGGCCTATGTGATGATCAGCGTGGCCTGGACTCTGTCTGTCCTTATTTCCTTCATCCCGGTGCAGCTCAAGTGGCACAAAGCCCACACAAAATCATCTTCCCCTCTCACAGGCTCCTCTGGCTCTCTGGGATCAAACACTACAGTCGGGACATACCGCAGCCAAGAGAACTGTGACTCAAGCCTAAACAGGACCTACGCCATCTCCACCTCTCTCATAAGTTTCTACATCCCAGTGGCCATCATGGTGGTCACCTACACCCAGATCTACCGCATCGCCCACAGGCAGATCCGGAGGATCTCTGCCCTGGAGCGAGCGGCTGAAAGTGCCAAGAACAGACATGACAGCATGGGGGGCGGCTCCAGCATCGCAGAGTCTGACAGCTCTTTTAAAATGACGTTCAAGAGAGAGACCAAGGTCCTGAAGACGTTGTCAGTGATCATGGGAGTGTTTGTGTGCTGCTGGCTTCCGTTTTTCATCCTCAACTGCATGGTGCCCTTCTGTGAGCAGTCAAGTGGAGGCAAAGCTTTCCCCTGCATCAGCCCCACCACCTTTGATGTGTTTGTATGGTTCGGCTGGGCAAATTCCTCCCTCAACCCCATCATCTATGCCTTCAATGCAGATTTCCGCAAGGCCTTCTCCATCCTGCTGGGCTGCCACAGACTGTATCCAGGAGGCCACGGCATAGAGACGGTCAGTCTAAACAAGAACTGACTCACGACTTTCTCACAGTCCTGACTCATCCTTAATTTTAAGAGTCCGTCAGTCGCGCTGAGGCCAGTCTGATCGACCTAAAACGAGGACTCTACTCTGTGCTAAGCCTCAGTGTGCCTGCAGGATGCAGTAACCCTATATGTACCTGTGTTTGCACTGAGCCACTGGCCTGCCTGTGTACAGATTGTTAGAGAGAGCGTGCCATCCTGAGCCTGGTTAGTATGCTGTCTTAAGCTGGAAGATGCTCCAAAGAGAAAAGAGGGGATTTGGGGTTTGAGATTAAGACTGTCCTCGGTTGTGCCAGGGAACTGGGAGAGCAGCGGTGCTGACACGCCCCTGGGATAGATAATCCCATGACTGGGCAGCACACACTCTAATGCTGTCAGACACTGCTCTCCTTCAATACCGTCACAAACACATACGCAAACACAAACACTGTCAGAGCATGCTCCTCCAAATATAACTGCAGCTCACAACAAACACCACAACAAATGACATGACAGCACATAAAAATGCTGTCACTCATTAGGTACAGCAAATCTGCTCTGCAAGGATTCCAGCATTAAAGCATCAAACCAAATTGTATTTGTATGTAGATCCATACATCCACATTAGACACAATATTGAATCTCGAACGAAAACAGATTTGATTTTACATCTGGCATAATACACTCATGTTGTGATTTCAAAAAAGGCATTGTCTTTTTTGTCAAAGTGCAGGCTGATTCAAAATGTATTTTAGTGATGATATTGGTTGATTATTATGATTTTGATCCATTCCAAATGTTAATCTGTCAGATTTTAAAGCCAAAATTACTCACCAGACATCTCATGAATATTTTCATGAAAAATATCTGCTTCATTAGTACACTGAAAAGTAGTTTTATGAATGAGCATCTCATATTACATTGTGTGTCCTGTGTTTGTTCCAAAACAACAGCAGATGGCCTCATGTAAGGAAAAGGCAGATACCCAAATTAAAGCTTTCCTTGACTTGTGGTGTTTTTAACTGTTGTGGGACATAAACTGTAATTGATAAAATTATGTTTGCGTAAATCACACCTTCAAATTGCTCTTTTAAGTGTAGTGTAAGATCCAAATCTGATATTTGTTCCGTTGAACTGAGAATATAAAGAATTGGACAAATTACCATAATCTCTGATTACCTCTAATTTGTTGTACTGCATTCCTGACTGTATTCCTTCTATGCTAACATCCTTCATCAGTTAGCTACAGTGATAAATCACAGTACAAACAAAAGCTGTAGGTGTGTGTACCTTTCTACAAACAATCTCTTTAGAGATTTACAACAGTATAATCCACCAGTTGAAACAGTCGTGCAGTGCTTCACTCCTGTGGAAATATGCCAATACACAGCTTAATAAAAGTGTGTTCATTTTCATGAAATCCTCTGTGTGCTATCTTTGTGATTGGCTGTGCAGCCTTGACCTCCACACATCAAACTCAATCTCCCTGAAGCTCATTTAACACCAAACCATAGAGGGTTAAACCTAACTTGACCAGCTGTGTCTCATATCCAAAATTTCACTCGAGCATAACTCCAGCATGTGTGTGTGTGTGTGTGTGTGTGTTTGTGTGTCTTCAGTCTGGTGATGCATTGCCATCACTAGTGGACTGAAAGTCTCATTCCCATCCCCAGTAGAGAGTAGTTTAGAATAAAGTATAGTGCCCACTATGGCAGCACTTTCACACCACTGTTGGCTTTGCTTCTTTCATTCACTGCACTGAAAACATTTTTTCCCTCTCAGATGTCAGACTGGAGTGTTGAAACAAGCCTGACAACATGTGACAGCTAAACATAAGTTTTGGGTCACGGCTGAAATAGGGAGAGGCAGAGGTGATCGGCGTTTTAAGTTTTCAGTCGTTCGGTGACTTTGCATATCGCGGGGGCCACCTGTCACCAGACCCTCCAGGTCCTCATTTATTCAGGTGCTTGAATGGGCAAAGAGGGGAAATAGAAGTGAAGTGTGAAGGGAGAGCAGAGCGCTCACAAGGACAAGTGATGGATTATATAGTGGGAATCAGGTGAACATTTCTCTCAGATCTCTCTTCATCACCTTGAAAGGTGTCGGTGACAGTTGAATAGGTTTTATGGGAATCACATTCAAATAAAACAGACTTGACTTTGCATCATTTACTTATCGTTTAGAAAAGTAAACGATAAGGTAAATACGGTAAACACTATTTTCATCTTTTGAGGTTAGAATGAATTCATTCCAAATCTAAGCTTTTTTTTCATTTGATGCTAAAGTTCATTTTAAGCTGAAGTAAAGAGAGAGAGAGAGAATAAATGTCTATGTAGGGGGCCTGGTCAGTCAGCTTTTACAAAGGCCTGATTTAAATGAAAAATAGTTTCTTTGTCTCATCAAATGAGCATTATAAAAAGTGATTACAGAGTCATGAAGGGCTCTCATTAACCAGCAAATCCCATAACATTTAGAGGAGAGATCTTTTAATCAAATCAAATCCATGCTCATTGCAAATGTGAAATATTGAGATGATTACGCTCTCTCTCACACACACATGCATAGACACACACACACACACATACACCCACACAGTTGTCCTTTAAAGCCCGCTTTCTCGGGGCTCCGGACTGTCCTTGCCTCCGTGAAACCTCCTCAAGCGTGCCACAGGAAGGGAACAGCAATTAATTTGACTGACATCATTCAGGGTGATGGCTGAGGTGGCGGAAAGGCAGGGTGTATGTGTGCGTGTGTGTACAGTATGTGTGTGTGTGGCGCAGCACCACAGTCACCTGCTCCAGTGCCTGACCCAAAACCTCCTGCAATGTCAACCTCACACTATAAACATAGAGAAATTGTTTCTCTATACGCTATCTTCTCCCCGCTATAACTTGCAAGATTCTCAAAGCAACACTGTCTTTTCAGATCAGCATATCAGAAAAGTGATGTTAGACGTGGCAACTTCAGATGATGCTAATGACTGGCCTTGGGGAACCGATTTACTGAGAAAGGGAGAGGGACAGAGAGAGAGAGTCTTATATAAGTATCAAGTGATGGAAACGTAAAAAAAAGACTAAAAGGAAGCTCTGTGAATCTGGTTTCACAATGCAACTTTATGCAATTAGTTGCAGGTTGCAAATGAAACTTTTACTGTTGCCATGTCAACAAACCCACATGGAACATTCCAAATGATGATGCAAACCGAATTTCTAATTTTCATTGGATGGTTCGCCTGGAACTCCAAGTTGGATGGAAGTGAAGTTGCATTTCAGTTGCACCATGTAAAGCCAGCCTTAGTATCACATAATGCACACAAGTAACACCAAGAGGTTTGCATTAGCATCATAACTCTGCAATGTACTCTATGGCCACATGCCACATTTTGCAGGAAGTAGACACATGCATAGATTTGTGATGGATGGCTACAGCTGGCCACATGAAGCGGTAAAGTGCACCTTTAATGTCGTTAACGATTTCCTAGTCACCCTCTCTCTTCAGGCAAGCTCTCACGGAATTAAAATGCAATTAAAGAGTTTGCAATAATCTGTATTACTCTCCATTAAATATGTATTATTCACAACTGGCAGAGCTATCATAATTGCGCTGGAGCCTAATGCATTTTTAATACCTCACACGACACCAAGATAAGGATAATTGAGAGTGAGCGCGGTGTTGACTGCAGCCAAAGTGCGTCAACACAGTTGCATGCTGACAGCCATGGACACACTTTGCATGTTGAAAAATGTTGCCACTGTGTTAATCTGTGTCTGGTCTCCTTGATGAGGTCAACACACTCTCTATATTCATTTTCAGCTGATAGAATAGGGAGGGATCAGCAGGATAGGCATACATCAGGATCTGCTAGGTTAAAACTGCTTCTTTAGGGCTCAAACAGGCTATGAGTGGTATAAACTGTGGATTAAATTTAAAATTATGTGAACATATATATGATTTCAGCAATTGGCTATTTCATCCAGTGCTGCAAAGATAGATAAATAAGCCGTGTGTGCAGATGGCCTGCATATCCTTTGACCTTTTATGTCTGTCATTTGCATCAAGCCCTCCATCCTTCTTTCTTATTTACTCTTCATTTCTCTTTCTTATCACACCCCTCTGGTCTATTCCTCCACCCTCCCTTGTGTTTACTGTTTGTGCTGTGGTTTGTGCTGTGGGCTGCTGGCAGTGCCCTGTTGCCATTTGTCACTCCAGCTGGCTCCAGTAGGGAGGACAGGCTCTACGACCCCACCACTGGGAAGGAGCGAGCGAAAAGAGGAAGAATCACAGAGGGCGGGGGGAAGAGAAGGGGGAACAAAAACAAAGAGGGAACCCCCAGATTTCCACATGTAAAAAAATATAATGGGGAAGAGAGTGCAAGAGGCAGGAAGCCAGAGGAAGAGAGAGAGAGAAAGAGAGGGGGACTGAGAGAGGAGAGGCAAGAGCCTGTGGCTCACACAGGGAGCAGCAACAGGCCTTCTGTATGAAGTTCAGAGCAACTGTCAAGTAAATATCCTCATTAATCCACTCATCTAACAACCCCATTTACATCTCACTGAACTCTGTCATTGCCCTTTCATCTGTTTTTTTCTCCTTTTTTCTGGTCTCTGCTCTCTTACAAAAAACCCACGAAGCTGTTTTAAGATTAACGAAACCTCAATAACGCCTATATTCTTGGGAATTATATGTTCTGTAACTATGGTTTTTCTCAATTAGAGTGCTATAGCCACGAAGTGACTTCTACTGTAAAGGGACCAGAAATGGAGGTCAAGTGACCTGCCCGAAATTCAGCCTAATCACATCCATAAGAAAATCAATACAGATTTGATATATTGGCCATATAACTGCTGAAATTCATCTCTGGCCTCTCAAAGGTTGTCACTAAGGTGGCGCGGGGAATGCTACTGAAGCATGTTAAATGAACACAAAGCCAAATCAATAAACACAAATCATTAAACAAGGAATAATAAGACGAGTGCAAAGGAGGCAGACTGATGAATAGTGGGCTTTCAACAGTGTTTATGTCCACTCCAGCTCTGCTCTGCAGCTTAGTGGGAGAGAGGAGCTGTCTGGCAGAGACAGCTCTGAGTGGAGATCATGCTAATGATGCTAATGTTAATGCTAATGCTGGTAGGATGGCCCATGGGTGAATTGTGAGGATGCTAATGCTAATCAGCTAGGCTGTGGGGGAAAGCAGATGTGTCTTATCTATTTATTCCCAGTACATCAGCAGCAGCATGTGACACAGACAGCCGACAGACAGCAGACAGACGACCGGACAGGAAAGCTGTCAGATTGTCGCCCTTTTCACCTGGGCTGAAGATAGCTCACAGACACTGTCTGTTTAGCCTGAGTGTGTTAGAAAACAGTGAGGATGATGAGTGGATTGGGAGCTGACGACCTTGTGTGTCAAGTCATTTGAGGTAATACCTCTGTCAAACCTGTCAAAGTGGTAGATGTTGTGGTGCTGTTTGCCACTGAGTTTCAAAACCATTTAAAGTTTTGAAAAGCCTCTTACATAACCATGAAATAATAAGTGCATATATTCAGATTCTGCAATGGTGAGATTATACATATCCAGAGAGGAGGACATTGGGGGATTGGTGGATATGGAGGCAAAGTCTCTCCTTTTAGAGTAGACTAGGAAAAAGAAGTCACACTGGAAGGAAAGGAGAGAAAAATAAAGCTGAAGACTCGGGTGTGGGCACCTTGTTGTATGAATCACACGCATGCATGCTTACTGCCTTGTGGTACAGAGAGGAACAAAACCAAAATGAAAGTCAGACACAAGAACAAAAACACTGTAGTAATGTAACGTTCTTATTCAAGCCCGGGCTTTTGACCTCTCTGTTCTGTGTTTACGTAAGATTTGAAAACTAGGTCAAACATTACGCTACATGGAGTCTTATTTGTG
>OMLF01028835.1:6293-32798 GCA_900302615.1 Holocentrus rufus
CCTCTTGCTCTTTCTTTTTTTTTTCTTCCCCTACATCACCATCTTTCCACCCGCTGCTCACCCTTTCAACAGGCTTCATTTCAGTAGCCATTTGCTGTTTTTCACCGGCTGCCTTGTTCTCGTTGACTGTGAAAAATGACCACAGCTGTGCTCATTTGAGGGAGCGACGGCCGAGTGAAAATTGCTGCAGTGCACCATTTGAGATGGCAGGAATGGCCTTTTGTCGTTCCCTGTAGGGTCTTCTGTTTCTGACTGAACTCCAACTCTTTCTCCATCTCTTCTTTTTCTACTCTTCTAGTCTGTCCTTTATTCCTTCCCCACCATATGTCTTCTTTTTATAGGACTCCCTTTACTGTTTTCTCCCAGGCTGCCATGGGTTTCATTGTTTATTAGATTGCCAGTCCCTCTGATTTATTCTTTATGATTGATGTGGTCACTTAAACTGGGGCTCCACTGCAGAGAGACTGTTTCTACTTAAACCTGTGCCTGCTGTTACCTTAAACTTTTCATTTTTTATTTATTTAAAGAAAAAAATTATGGAACTGCAAAGCACGCCAAGGCTTTACATAGTTCCTGCATATGACTATTTTCCAAGGGCTTGGAACAATTTTAGATTGGGATAAACTGATGATGCCTAGTCTGGATATAAGATAAAATGGGAAGAGATGTAGGTCAAAATTTGCAATCTAAATCAAGTTCCAAAAATAGGAGGGACTGAGTCATAGAGCGGCAGAAGGAGGGACCTTTTCTGGAACTTTCCTTTGATGTCTGTTTGTATGAGCGCTGCTACTTTCGGTTACTGTCGGGTCATTATTCAGTTAGAGGGACTTTTCTCTCGCCAAGGAAAGGGAGCGCTTCATGCTTTATTCATTCTCTGTTTTCGTTGTCTTTTTTCTTGTAAATTTGTTTCCACTCAATATCCATCAGCGGAGACACAGAGGTTCCTATCTCAAATTAAGTCCCCTCAGCAGTTTCTCTTTTCAGCTGTGAATGCAGGATTGTTATGTTGCCCCAGTCCCTTTGAGTCTGAGATTCACAAAGACACGCACAAGTCGTACATTTCCATGACTATTTTCACTTAAGTATCACAGCTGTTCTGATTTCTGTCACTTCTATTTAAAAAAAAAAACCGCTGACCATTTCCACATGTCAAGGTAGAATACAGCTAGGTACTTAAAATAATAACATTTTTTTGTCTCAACATCTTTGAACGAGTTAATAGATAATGTTGATTCCAGCGGATGTCATACATTATTGGTTGTTTTTTTTTTTATATATATGTGGTTTTATAGAATACAAACTTTTTCGAAAAAGTCATGTTTAGGGCAACTGTTCACTAAAAGCTTGTTTGTCGCCCAGATGTGATATATTTATCTCTCTGTCTGGTACAGCCCGCCCTTGACACAGTTCTTTCTTGAATGTGGTGGCCTGGTGAGGACGGACAAGAAGCCCGCGCTCTGCAAAAGCTACCAGAAACTAGTGTCAGACCTGTGGCACAAGAACAGGTTGGCATTCCTCTCTTTGTCCTTTTGTTCACCAAGGCATCCTCCTTTCAACAGACTTGTGTTATCTATTGAAAGAAAGATGTCTAAGGGTGTGACCTGTATGATGCAGCTATATACTGGCAGACTGTCTGTATTAGCCAATATTGGCTTTAGAAATTATGTTGTTATTGGTCCGATTGTATATTCACTGCTGATATTTGAATATTGTGATAGTGGAATTGGCATTTCTGTGACTTTTAATTGTTAAATTGTCAACAGAATAAACCTAACATACTTTTTTAAAATTTAAACATGTTTTTTTAAGACATGTCCGAAAATCTTAACCTGTTTTACATGAAGATTCTTGCAAAAATTTGTATTGGTGTCTGGGAAAATCTCAGTATCTGCCTCATAGAACCATCTTGGCGTATCCCTGGTGATCAGAGCAGAAAACATTTTCAGCCACTGGCCACAGCTACTTCACCGGCCACTTTCATTACTTTCCCAGCCAAGTATGATTTTAAAAAAGGACCCCAGAATGATTGTTGGTCACCTGCCAAAGTGGCTGCAAGAGCAGACAAACTTACCACTCAGAGCCAAATTTTTGCTGCATTTTTGTTGTAGCTGGTCTTAACTTCCAGTTGGACTTTATATGAGGCTCTATCCTTGGACTTGTTGTTGTGTTGATAACACTGTGTTTTGTGGTATTGCAGGCCCTCCTATGTGGTCCCGACCAATTTGTTCCAGGGGATCAAGGCTGTAAACCCCATGTTTAGGGGATATTCCCAGCAGGTAAGTCTTCCCAGATGGTGAATTAAATGTGCAACTTAATGTGTTGCTTTGAAATATGTAAACAAAACAAGGTCCTCACTGCTGGAAACATCGTTAATATTCTCTTAGCAACTTTGTATTAATCATGTCGGAAAGTAATCCAAGAGAACGCGTTTTTTGTTTTTGCCAAATGTGATGAATGTGAATTTGATGATGTAACTGTGTAAAATTTTTATGTGAGTAGTGATGATGGGGTGTCTCAGAAATAAGCCTGCGTGCTTCATGAATTGACTTTTGTTTGCTTTTTATATCCAAGTGGATGATGATATAATAGATCGAGATTTTAATACAAAAAAAACATGTCTGTCCCTCTGAGAATTTCCTTTTAGAATGAATTTAGAATAAACTGGCCTTGAGCTACAGCGAGGCAGACTTGCCCATCTAGTTGTCCCAGAGCTTATATAGTCATTCCTTTTCTCTTCCACTCCATATCCCACCAAGCTCCCTCCTATACAGAAATTACATTAGCTCCAGCTCAAATCACTCAGCCAGATAAGGGGAATCCTCTGCATGGTAATTACTTATTCACAGCCACTGACTCACACAATTTCTCTCACACACACATAAATGCACACAATAAACTTAAAGATAAATTGCTTGGATCTGATTCCAGCTTGGACAGCGATGTTTTATGTATCATAGATATAAGGGCTTTTGTTTAACTGAAGCAAGCCTTGTCTCCCTCCAGTGTCTGTAAATCAGGGATTTATAAGCCTGAATAGTGATATGATAAAGGGGCCTGTTTCCTCTTGGCTTGCCAATGTTTGTTCAGAGGGTTTAGCAGGGGAATATTCATTCGTCATGCTATGCTGGGCTGCACAGCCTTGGAATTAGCATCACCATGAATGGAGTAACATTCAGGGTCCTGGGAGAGGAGAGTTCATTTGGCTGGAGTGAGAGATTGGATGTTTGAGGTTCATTAAGTTTGATTACAGATTCATGAGCATTTGGTTTCAGATTGTGGGATGCAGAATTGGGATAAGCAAGGAGGTAAAGAGGTTGTTTTCTTGTGACTTGGAAAAAAAAATAGCTTCGGGTAAGCTCAGCTGTGTTTGTCAAACTTGATTGTGTTTGGTAAGAATTAGTGCCACAGTATATTTGAATGTTGTAAACTGGGATGGGAACCTAACCGGCCCCACAGTGGCCCAAGGCGCTGGTGGAGCGGAAAAACTTTGCCAAAATTTATCAGCTAGAGTTAATTTTCCAGCCTGTCGATAGATGAGAGAAGCTGATCTTACTGTTGTTATTTCCTCGTGGCCTCCAGGACTCCCAGGAGTTTCTGCGCTGCCTGATGGACCAGCTCCACGAAGAGCTCAAAGAGCTGCAGCCCGAGCCTGACGACCAGTCGAACGGCATCGCTGTGGACGACGGTCCTGAGGATGACAGCCGCAGCCAGTCAGATAACGACTTCCAGTCGTGTGAGTCGTGTGGCAGCAGCGACCGGGCCGACAGCGAGGCGCACAACGGGAGTGGGGACGGGCGGCTGATGGACGATACCAACGAGGCCGAGATGCTGATCCCCGAACGCGATGAGATCCAGGCCAACCGGGAGTGGCAGAAGGAGAAGAACATGATTAATGACCTGTACCGCTCGGGGGGTAACGGTATTGTTGGTGGTGGCAATGGAACAGACATGGACAAAGATGTGGACACCACCACAGAGACTACGCCCATTATCAGCAGCCAGGGGGCCATCAAGGTCCAGAGGAGAACAACAGGTAAATATGGAGAAGACACGATCAAAAGAAACTCTTTGTCATATCAATATGTGTAGTATTGGATCAATAGATTGAATTTGCTTGATTGCCCAAAAAGGAAAACTCATGATAAAGATGTAAACAAATGACTTTTTTATATTCAGTATCATATCTCTCACCTTGAAACTCACTAAATCTTGGCCCACACTCACCAGATTCCTTTCCAGATATCCACATGTCCAGCATCACAAGGCCTCAGAGTCCTGTCCCCATGGATGGACACATTCCCAAAATGTCCAGCAGCCCTCCCAAAGCGGCTTCTGGGTGGCCCAGTCTTAACTCTGCACACAAGAAAGGTACGAAGCAATTGTTGGTAACGTCTGAGTAGGAAGTGAAAAAAATCCTCTAAATAATCAGAAGTAGTCATATCCAGATTGAGAGCTTAAAAGGTCAGAGTCATATTAATGTAGTTCCATCCGGTGTCTAGCTTTGCTGAGTCTTACATGCCTGGGGCGCAAAACACTAATCCCAGATTTAAATGACGTATCTGTTGGACCAAATCTCTGAGCCCCCCTCCCTTCCTCTTTCTCTCTCTCTCTCTCTCTCTCCCTCTCCAGCAGTGACCACATTCAACCCGCCAAAGAACAAGCGTCAGAAGAAATACCGCAGTGTCATCTCAGATGTGTTCGATGGAACCATTGTCAGTTCAGTTCAGTGCCTCACCTGTGATCGGGTGAGTGTGCACGTCTACGAAAAATTTGCTGTATTTTCGGTTTCCTTATTGAGATAGTAGGAGAGCTGAGAGGGACACTGGCATGGCAGTGCACTTAAGAGAAGATGGCATTCTGTCCTAAGCCATTTCCATGTTTTGAAAAGTCTGGGACTTGCACACAACATTTTGAAAATTTATGGAAAAACAAAAGTTGCTCAACCCCGATGTTCATATAACTACACTGTTGATGTAGTTGTCGACCTACTGTCATTTCACATTTGTGTTGTGAGGAATAATTTTCCGCTGAAGTCACATGGAATAATACACGGTCATGTTGCGTAGCTATTATCAGCAATCTTCAAATCGAGTAAAGAAATTGCACTCTGGGATGAATATCGAAATTGAAAAGTACATTAGACCCTGAAATGTGAGCATTCAGTTGTCTCTACCCCCAAAGATGAATGCTAAGTCTGTATATATATAAGTGTGTGTGTGTGTGTGTCCTGTGGTTGTCAGGTGTCTGTGACCCTGGAGAACTTCCA
Organism: Holocentrus rufus; assembly: GCA_900302615.1. NCBI lineage: Eukaryota > Metazoa > Chordata > Actinopteri > Holocentriformes > Holocentridae > Holocentrus > Holocentrus rufus. Next base: position 11,560 of record OMLF01028835.1, read on the forward strand.
GGATATCTCACTCCCCATCCCAGGGAAGGAAGACCTGGCCAAGCTCCACTCCTCCACCCACCAGACCTCCCTGGTAAAAGCCGGCTCCTGCGGCGAGGCTTACGCACCGCAGGGCTGGATTGCCTTCGTCATGGAATACATCAAGAGGTGCACTAATAATACATTCATGACATTGTTGATTTACATCTTCACACTTCAGGCATTTAGCTGATGCTGTTATCCAAAATGCCCAACAGTGTGTGAGCAGGCAGGAGTCCAGCGTTACTTAAAGACACTTTGATGGGGACACATGGTTCTTGCTGGGTTTGAACCCGCGACCTTTCAGTTGTGGACAGTCACTGTAACCCTTCGCCCACCTGGCCGCCCAGAGGCTTTGCTCATATAGTCATGGCAGGCATCATTAGCTTCTGACAGCTTGCACATTTAGCATTACTCTGCTCTTTAAGTTCCCAGCTTAGCCCTGTGTCTCTTCCTATTTTTAGCTGGTTCTGGGGTCCAGTGGTCACACTACAAGATTGTCTTGCAGCCTTCTTTGCCAGGGACGAACTTAAAGGTGAGCAAGTGGACGTCACTTTGTTCTGCCTCCATAGAAATTAATGCCTTTTTGATATTGATGTCTGAATGAATGTTTGACTGAGTATTTTGTTTGGTACATTCCAGGGGACAACATGTATAGCTGTGAAAAATGCAAGAAGTGAGTACCTAATTCTTCATGCCTGTGCTGGACATTGAACTGTGATATTACATCATGTTAGATGAACTGAAAGTAGAAAAATCAACAGGCTCCATGATGATTGTTCATATTCTTTTTTTTCTTTTTTTGCCTCCTAGATTACGAAATGGGGTCAAATTCTGCAAAGTGCAAAGTTTGCCGGAGGTATGCAAACATCTCTAGCACTTTATGGCATTTCCTGTCTACGAGAACAAATCAAAACTTTTCTCACTTGTTGAAATATAACCTGTGTGTTCCCCTGCTCTAGATCCTGTGCATTCACTTGAAGCGCTTCAGACACGAGCTGATGTTCTCCACCAAGATAGGCACCCACGTCTCCTTCCCCCTGGAGGGCCTGGACCTGCAGCCTTTCCTGGCCAAGGACAGCACCGCCCAGACCACCACCTATGACCTGCTGTCAGTCATCTGCCACCACGGCACCGCCAGCAGTGAGTGGGCACGGCCGCTCCCCCTTCTGACAAACTGGGGGAGTAGCATCTGTTGGCACAGCACTCTAGAAACATCCTGCATTCATCAGCTTCTGGAAAGATTTCACACGTGCTTGTTAGGTTAATGAATGCTGGTCTAACTCGCTCCTCTGTTGAATCCCAGGTGGCCACTACATAGCCTACTGCAGGAACGACCTCAACAATCTGTGGTATGAATTTGACGACCAAAGTGTGACTGAAGTGTCAGAGTCCTGTGTCCAGAACGCTGAGGCTTATGTGCTCTTTTATAAGTAAGCCATCAAAGTAGACTCATTATTATAACACTAATTTATTACACAGCTGTAAACAAAAAAATAATTTAACCCTGATAAAACGCACTAAGCTACTTAGAAGTTGTTAACTTTTATGTTCAGAAGTTGCAGCTTACCTTTGATCAGCAGTAGCAGTAATTGGTCTGTCGTCTGCTCCGTCCCGTCATAGAAAGAGCAATGAGGATGCACTGAAAGAGCGCAGGAGGGTGTCCGGGCTGCTCAACATGATGGAGCCCAGTCTGCTGCAGTTCTACATCTCCCGCCAGTGGCTGAACAAGTTCAAGACCTTTGCCGAGCCAGGGCCCATCTCCAACGACGACTTCCTCTGCATCCACGGAGGTACATAATGTCAGGCAGACCCCATCATCCTCAACCTGAAAACACAAGGTCAAGACATCTCTGCCCGGGGATCATTATCGCAGCCCTGTGGCCAAACAATGAATGGAGAAATATCAAGGCATCCCTTCCCCTTGTACTATTTTTGCTTTTGATCTTTCCTAGGGATTTGAGACGTTGACAAAGACTATAGTGTATTCCCTGCAGAACATAGCCTACTTCAAAGGGGTTTTGACTTCTCTTTTTGTGGATGATACTCTCAATAGAGGAGAGGAAAGGATTCAAAAAGATTTTTGTGCCAATCATGCTCTGTTTCATTTCAAAGAGCTGTATTCACAGGGCCTTGAAACTCATGGGGTTTGAAATTAAGTAAAAAAAAAAAAAAAAAGATAAATTGTGGCACAGCTGTTAGATAGACTACACTGGCTGTGGAGAACAGTGTCTTATCTAATGCAAATAGTCACCTATAGATTGTTTACCCCTGTTGTGCACCTGCTGGCACATAATAACTGTCAAGACAAATAGATGAATGGGAGAAAAGTCAGTGCAGTGAGAACAAGATTGATATGAACCATAACATATAGTCAGTTTTGTTCTGTTAGAGTTTAGATTAACTTAAATGCTCATATTGTCAGTTTGCAATACTACAAAAAAAAAAACAAACAAAAACCCACAGCAACCATTAACTCTACTTAATTCTACTATCCACTGACTATAGTGACTTTAAATAGTAGGCAGTGGCCACTTCCTCTTTTGCACCGTTTTGGATCCTGGAGAAGCAGAATTTGAGTGATGAGGAAGGCGGAGGCGGGCCTAATGACACCTTCTTAGAGACTATAACCTATTCACCGTAACAGCAGTAATACTTTTCTAAGCTTTGGATCAGATTAATGTGTGACTCACTATTAACAGATTTGTATTTTGTATGACTAATCTACACATAACCATTATCTTTGAAATGTCACACTGTATGGTGGTGCTAACTGTTGATGTCTAATGGGTAAACACTTGAATGTGTTTTCATCAGGCGTGCCGCCCAACAAAGCCACGTTCATCGATGACCTGGTAGTAATGCTTCCGCAGAACGTGTGGGATCACCTGTACAGCAGGTAGACGGCCAAGCCAACTGCAAGACTGGCTTAGGGCTTTTATCTCCTTTTACTTATTGCTATCATACTTTTACTTCCATCTTCTTTGTGGTTTTGAATTCAGCTGTGTGAGTAAAGGCGAACTGCTCCTTGTAGGTATGGAGGCGGACCAGCTGTCAACCACCTGTATGTTTGCCACACGTGCCAGACTGAGATCGAAAAACTGGAGAAGCGACGCAAGACAGAGCTCGACATGTTTGTCCGGGTAAGCCCTTTGTCCGCACAAATACCAGCAGAGCCATAATAATTACTGTCTGAGCAGTGAGGAAGACAGAGCTTCGGCCAGATAAGGTAATCATGGGCGTGAAGAATAACGCATTGTGTGTCTGAGCCTGTGTGCAGCCACTACTCATGGGTGTGTATAGGCCTATTCTCCAGCCTATTTAACCAGCTGATAGGCTGCTTGTGTTGGCGCTCTTCACCCCCGGCAGGAGATGAGAGGTGTGAGCCTGATGAAAGCCTTATCATTAATGCATTGGGACAGATGCAGCTGGGATTGTCTGCCCAGTCTGCCCACTCACACAATGGCTGCATAGAAGGAGAGGTGTGTATGTGTATGCATGAGAGTGAGCGCTTCAATAGGCAGATGTAAGGTAACAAGAGGGTTAGGGATTGTGTCATTTCCAAGAAAAGATTAAATTGGCGAAGCGCGGTGTGAGACTCCCTTCTAATTGTAATAACTACCAGAGAGAATTGATTAGGTTTTCCATCTCCTCTCCCCTCAATCCTTTCATCCTCACTACATTTTTTTTCATCTCCCTCGTGTTTCTCCTCCCCATCCCCTCCTGCTTTTCTCCTCCACTCACTCCTCCCCCATTTCCTCTCTCTCCCTCTCCTCCCCCTGCTCCATCCCTGTAGCTGAACAAGGCGTTCCAGGAGGAGGAGTCTCCAGTGGTCATATACTGCATCAGCATGCAGTGGTTTCGTGAGTGGGAGGGCTTTGTCAAAGGAAAGGACAATGGTGAGTGGACAGAGGTCTTGCTTCTCCGCCCCTAATCCTGCCTAAATGGCTGTTTAAAAGGCTAAATGTTCCTACTTGACAGTAGCGCCTTCATCTGATATCTGGTGGGCACTGATGATTTATCATGGAGAAGTATTTTTATTTTGTTTAATTCACATTTCCCTTTTAAAACTAATGGCACGTGTCACATCATATATGCAACTTTTGTGGATGGTGGAAGATAAGTAAATTTTTCATGTGAAACTTCAAATTTTCTACAGTTAGCAAATATTGCTCATGCTCAGAAGAAACTGTAAATGTCCCTTTCCCTCTGTTGATTTATCTTCAAAGAGCATGCCTTATCCCTGGAGTCAAGTTTGCCTGCTGCTGCTGCAAAATGAAATGTCAAAATATATTCCGTTTTCCTTCAGTTGTCCTCATTTTTTTTTTGCTTCTCTTGCTTTGTATTGTCATATCTGTAACAGCTTAAATCTGGCATATCTACAAATATTTTTTTCCTATGACTTCTGCTCCTTCAATATTTGTTTCCCCGGTATCGGGAGCAGAAATCGCTTTCATAATGTGACAAAAACGTTTGACATGAAAGATGATTGCACTCAGAAGCAATTAGTATGGAGAATATACCTTTGAATACATTAGGCATGCATATTACCACAGCATGTAATTGACAGTTTTTTCTTTCATCCTTTTGAAGATCCACCAGGACCAATCGATAACTCCAAGATTGCAATAAACAAGAATGGCCATTTAACACTCAAGCAAGGTACAAAGCTTTCTGTTTATCCCTCTACTTCACTGTAAGAGAATGATATAGTTCCAACTTTCTTCCAGGATTATAATTGGGACAAAACAAAATTATGGAACTATTAAAAATTGAATGTCCATTATAATGTATAATTAAAATCCTGGAGAAGAAAAAAAAAAAACAAATTGCATCATTGTTTGTTAGAATAAGTCTTGCTGAATGTCAGTGAATTTTGCTGGGGCTATGAATAATGTAGACAGTCGTGATATTTAAGTGTGTGTGTGCACCAACCCTGCAGGAGCTGACTCAGGGCAGATCTCTGAAGAAACGTGGAACTTCCTCCACTCCATCCACGGTGGAGGTCCAGTGGTGACGGTTCGGCCCAGTATCAGCCACCAGGAATCAGAAACATCACAGTCAGAGGAGAAGATAGAGGTGGAGACACGCTCAGTTTAGCGAAGCATCCAAGAGAAAACAACAACAACAACAACAAAAAAAAAAACACTTAAGAAATGAAAAGCCTTTTATTTTGCACTTGACTTTTATTTCAAAAGCATTCAAGCAAAGGACCTCATCTTTACCACTACATGACAGCCTTTGACAACTGACAGAGGGAATGAATATGTCTGAAAAGGTTTGTCATGTTGTACATATCTGTATAAAGATCTCTTAAATTTCTATTAGCACTATAGTATTCATGTGTCAGGACGTTTCCAGAACCAAGCATTTAAATTAATGTGCAGCTAAAGATTCCATTGAATGCCACGTTTCTTTTTCTCTTGACCAAATGAGCAAATATGTCCATGTGTCTTGTGTTGCTAATAGTGATGATTCACACTGCATTTTGCTGTAGATATTGACATGATTTCCCTGTTGTAAGAGAATATTGTCCAATGAAAGGCAAGAAGGGCAAACTTACACTTCCTTTCAGCAACAGAAATCATAAGGTTATCAAGGGACTAATTACTATGTAGTCTCAGGAATTAATTTTGTGTTTTGCACTGTTCTGTAGACTGGCAAAGTGGCATGCTCACACAAATGTCTGGTTTGTATTTGAATGTACCAGTACTGATAGTATGTGGGTCAAGAGTCTCAGCACTTGGTTATTTATCCCTGAAGGGTGTGATTTACTATGATGTTAATAGATTTTTTGTAGAAAATATGTGGCAGGCCGAGTCTGTTAAGAATGCATGCTTTGATAACACTTACTCACACAAACTAAAACCCAACTGAACATCACATGTAGTTGCATGTAAATGCAAAGCTGCTCATAAAATGTGCACACAATCAAAATCTGCATCTATCTTCACTAAATTGTACATCTGCAGGATACATAGAGGTCTGTAATCATCATTAGCAACAGCAGCGATCTAATTAAAGGCATTAATTTGTGTATGGGCATGGTGTTGCTTAATGTGTTGACTGATAAGGGGAAAACAAAGAATGCTGTACTGTAATTCCATACTGCATATGGATGTCTCCTGACCCTGATTTTTGCTGGCTGACGCTATTAAACTTGAAAACATGGACATTTTGGTCATTGATTTTGTTATCCACTGCTAATTTTGCAAGCCTATGTCATCAATGGTTGTATAAAAAATAACAGGAGGGAAACTAGACCAGGAGCACCTACTATATTATGTTTTGCCCGTGTCAAAAGTGATAATAAACAATGATCATCACCTAAATGAGATACCCTGAAGAGTCCCTGACACACTGCACTCTTGGCAGGGGCAAAAATGTAGCTACAGTACAGTGTTGCATTTTGATGAGCGCGGCTGAATCGGCTCACACACCCCGACTAGTTGACTGGATTGAAAACATGGCTGCTGCCGAATGTGCAGCAAATTTACGGAAGTGAGGTATGTGTAATTCTTGAGCTTCAAAAGCCATTTTTACAGTGAACCTCTAGTTCGGTGTTTATATTACAGCCAATGATAAAACTTGAGTTTATTTGCTCACCAAAAATGTCTATGACCGGCGTATTCGCAGTACACAAATGCATCGGCAAAGTTGTGCGCGGAACAATCAGCTAGCTGGCTAGCTAATATTAGCCTTCTGCCGCTAGCTGTAGCAGCTAACTAGCTACCTGTCTTGGTTATATTGCCTTGTTGCTAACCATGCTAATTGTTTCTGTACGTGTCTGATACACTTCAAATAAAAACGTCGGTGAATCATACAGTTAGTTGCTAATCACTCGCTTTCCACGTAATAAAAGACTGTTGGACGCAACATTTGTGTTGTCTGGCAAGCTAGCTAGCTTGAACTCTAACGTTACTAACTGACGTTATAACGTTAACTAAAGGTGATACATCGCAGATCGCCACAGTTGCTCTCTACTCGATGCAGTTAACAAGCAACTAGCCAACATGAACAAGCTAAGCTAGCCAACTTAGCTAAGGAGTCGTTCACAGGGGAAAAAGAAACCTATCAAGCTAACACGTCAGTGTACTCTTGTGTTATGTCATTAGAAGCAAAATGTGTAAGTTTTTACTTGAATTTCGTGGATGCAACAGTCTGCAGTTTGGTGTTTCAAGCGTTAACGTTATATATTAAGCTAAGTTAGCTAGTTAGCTATCGTTAGCCTGCTAACCAGCAAGCTAGCTCAAGTAATGAACGTCTGGAAGTTGGTCCATGCTAACATATAGCTTGCTCACCAGCTTATGTGCACATTAGGATTGTTTACCCCAAACATCTCACTGGAGTTAAACGTTAATAGTTCACTTCAGGGGTTCACCTGCTGCAAAGTACCGTTAACTTTGCGAGCAGCACGTGCAGCTGCAGCACCACCAAGTCTAGTTAGTTTGACTGCATCCTCGTGCCTCCAACTTTGTCGGTGTTGGGCTCGCGGCAGCTGGTTAGCTGGGATGTTGGAATATGAGCGTTTCTCATCGGTATGTGTACCAATTCAACTTCGTGGATTTTGTGTTGCAATTAGGCCATGTGGAAGTATTTAATTACATTTCAGCAACAGAGACGAATAGTTACGTTTGATGATGAAGATATTTAACAGCATGCTTGTCCATCATTCAGTGTTTAAAAAATGATCACAGCCTAAGATCACGTACAGATCCATTACGAACGTTAGCGTAGCTAACGTTAGTTTGTCACTTTCCTTCCTCAGTCCGCAACAATAGCCCAAATACTGTGATTGTTAGGTGTGTATGTACTTGTTCTTTGAGCTGACAGTTGCAAAATTATGAGTAAATGGTCTTTAATTTAGGTTGACTAAATAATCTTAGCTCTTGCCAACTGGGATACTGTCAATGTAACCAGCACGTGTTCTTCACACAAGTTCACAACTAAACACGCGCTTTATACAACAGGAAGTTGCTTGATTGAGAATTACAATCACGCATTGTCTACCCAGGTAGCTGCATTGATTGATAACCTCATTCGGCTTTGACTTATTGCGCTTTGGGCTTAGAAAATTGGTGTTTATGTTAATTTTTCTTGCCTGTCAACACAGTGCGCCTTACTCAAACAGTATGTCAGGTTCAGCTGCGACGCAGGTCGACCAGAACAAATGACTGTCATGCAACATATAATGTGAAGACTTTTATTAATGCAATAGTACTCAAACATGGAATTCTCTAACAGTCTGTTGATGCCCCCCACAAAATAAGGGATTGTGTAACTTTGTTCATTAAAAGTTAGTCTAGTAACATATCTTATAAGAGCGCATCTTCTGATCAGAAACCCCACTCTGTTTACTGTTTCCCATCCAAAGTAGAGACAGTCAACAGACATTTTAGGCTGGGGAAAATTTTGAATACATGGAGGTCTGTGGTCTAAAGCATGACTGTCTGGGGGTTAAGATTTGGGAACCAGTTCTGTAATGTATGGTTTGTCACTTATCCATCAGTGTTAAATAGATTAATGGATTTTAGCTAAGGAGACCCCATTCATTCTTAACGACTTGACCGTTTATCTCTCCTCCGTCAGAAGGTCGTGCTGGAATAGTCAGATTTGCCAAAAAAAAAAATTATCAGTCCCCTTAACAGTCAGGCTGCTGCTGCTGCTTGAAAATTTTGAGGCACTGCCAGCTGTGGCACCTAAGCTTATATGGTAATTAATGTGACTAGGAAGTGAATTAGTGTATATTTAATCAAATTCTAGGCCACTGTAAATGAATGTTAGCTTCTTCCGTGGTTATTCAACTTAACTGTAACCCTCATCATTCTCTGAATGGTCAAGTAGTGATTAGGTTTCTAGTTTTTGAGAGCATCTCAGATGAGTAGACCTAATTAGTTTTGTCGTGTTGAGTCTAAGGATGAGTGCTCAATCTGAATAACCTGCCCCCTGTCCCCCCCTTTCTGTTTTTCTTTCTCTCCCTTATTTTATGCATGGTCAAATCACATTAGCTTTCTCAGCTGGAGTCTTTAGTGGAGTGTGAGTAATATGTGCATGTGGTAGTGCTCGTTTCAGGTGACTATTATCTTAGCTCCCAGTAGAAATATTATCAAAATGTATTCATAGCTAGAGTAGCTTCTGGCTTTAGTGAAGCTGTGGTACCACAATGTAGGAAAAGGGAGGAAATGCTCCAGGAAGGGCGACTAAGAGCTGTTAGATTAGTTTTGACAGAGGTAGGTCCACAGATTGGCGTAGAAGAAATTCAGACAAGTGGGCTGATGATGCTAATTGCTGCAATAATATCTGTAATATCTGTCCTCCACAGTGGACTATCATGTCTCATCTTATGTAGAAGGACAACAGTGAGATCACTCTCCTTCTGAATGTCACTTTGATACTCGCTCGATTTTATTGTTCTCTGTTGTCAGATTTATGATATGAAGCCATGACCTCTTGTTATCGACGGGATACTTGAGCAGCCCACAGAGCATGTTTTTCTTTTTTTTTTTTGCAACTGAGTACATGCTGGGGAGAAAATTATGTCCTAAGCAGGGCAGGAAAATAACTTTTTTGTCCACCAGCTGCAAACCCGTTTTACCAACCATTTGCACTACTAAAAAGATTATTCAGGATTGAATAATACCTCCAAATAATGATTGGCTACTTGCCAAAGTGGCTGGTAGAGTACACTATCTTCTTAATTTGGGACATACTTGGCCAGCATTTGGCTGGTGTTAATTTCCAATCGTGGTCTTAAGCCTACATGGCAGTTCAGAGTGTAACCAAGATTATTGTTCTAATACACTTCATCTACAGGATACCTCAGCAACACACAGAATGCGTTTAGGGGGTTTGTTGTGCTTTAAAATGGGTCGTCATGTCCTAAGCCTTTGTGGTTGCTCACACTATAAGCCTGTAAGCCCTTTAAGATTATTGTTGTATGAGTATTTCAGTTTTACATATTGATAAGTTGCAGAAGGTTTAGAACCCATTTGTCCATTGGCACACCTGTTTCACAGAGATTAACAGCCGTGTGTGTAATGTGGCTGCAGTCAGTGAACCAGTAAACCACATATTTACGTGTGTTCAAGAATACCTGAAGAATAAATATTATTCTTTGCTGGCAAGAAATTATGATACCTGCTCACACACATATATATATTCACTGTTTATTTGGATGATTGTGGTTGTGAGGTAGTGCACATTTTAATTTAGAGATGATCTCTCATTTTAGTATCTACAGGGTGGGAAAAGGTATTTTGTCTCTGGGCTTTTTGTCAGCTAAATTGCGAATTGCACTTAAGTCATCATTGTCTCTTGAATCACAATGCAGCTGAACCTCAAAGCTCGACTGACATTTGAAGTGTCCGGAGATTGTTTGAGAGAGCATTGATGTTCACTCAAAGAGTCGACCCCATGACATCCTGTCCTGTGTTCTGTCAATGCAGCATCTCACACCTCTAAATGTACTTCCTTTGTACAGACCTGGGATGAGACCTCTAATTTTGCCTGTGGACAGAAGGTGTTGCTCAGCTAAATGACATGAGAAATCAGTATCCCTTGGGTGTGAGATGAGAAATGACCCAAAAGCTCATGATACACCAAGTTGATAGTTGGGCTGTCTGTCCTCGTCAGGCCGTCGTTGGCTGTCTATGGCCGATGATTTCCCGTACTTTGTGTGGTGTTGACCGGACAATCTAGCATGTTGAATCAGCAGCAGAGGATGTTGATGAGAGTGAGAGTTTTCTGATTGGCTATTCTTCCTATGCAAATCAGGGCATAAGAAGTAAAATGGAAATCGTTTTATGTTGATGTTGTGATAAACAAATCTCCCATAAGCAAAAGAGCTCTGGGCTGACGGCTTCAGTACCAGGTGCAAAGTCTCATCAGACATATTCCTGATTTGTGCAGTTAAACTGTTTGAACAGTTTGATTAATGCTAGTTTGTTTCTTTATTTTTCTACAATCTTGAGACTTCGGCTTTGCTTTTTTTGAGACCTCTGCCACCTCCTGTTATGGAGACTTATTTCCTCTCATGCAGGCGCATACCGTGCGTGCCTGTTTGTTTATGTTTAACTGTTAGCAGGCAACGCAAAAACAGTCTGACCACTGGCCTTGTTTGGCACTGGTTCTTAAATGTTGGCTTGGTGTAAGCCGGCCCGGCGGCATTTAACCTTGGCTTTTGGCGGATACTTTTCTCCAAAGCTCCATAAGAAATCTTTGCTTCAAACATTTTTTGTTTGTTCGGACTCAGTTGGGATGACCGAACCATGGCAATGTTAGTGCCAGGGGTACCCATTGAGCTGCACAGGGCCATAGAATGCCATCATATTTTAACTAATGATGTTTGTGTGTGTCTGTGTATCTTTCACAGGTGCCCACATTCTGCAGCAGAGGAGAGAGCACCAGGATGAGGAGACTGTAGGCACCCGCCGTAGTATGGCCGCGTCCCGTTCCTCGCGCGTCACAAGGTCATCAGTGGGGCTCAATGGATTGGATGAGAACTTTTGTGGTCGAACCCTCAGGAACCGCAGCATTGCACAGCCAGAGGAGACGTCAGTGTCTCCGCTGCCCAGGGCCCGCTCACCCAAGAAGAAGCAGGATACAAAGCAGGACGCCAAGCAGGACACGAAACAGGACGCTAAGCAGGACACCAAGCCAGACACAAAGCAGGAAACCCAGCAGGACAGCCAGCACCAGGCCTCAGTGCAGGGAAAGGTAGCTGACTCTAAGGCATCTCCAGCTGAGGCGGAGCAATGGACCGGCTCCAGGAAACGGGGAATGTCCTGTTCGGAAAAGGACATTGGTCCAGAGAAGTCCGAGAACTGTGAGAGAGGGAAGGGGGCGCGGGATGCCTCTCCTCAAATCAAAAGGGCCAAGCGGTGCTCCCGCTCTGGAGAGTCTCAGGGACCTGACGAGGACCCTCAGCCTCTGAAATCTGAAAGTCCTGTCTCTGTCCCAGAGCCCAGCAAGGACAACAGCGGCGAAGATTTGCCTAGCCAAAACTCTGCTAACACAGCCACTGCCTCGCCTGACCTCAGTAAAGAGGAAGTTGAAGTGAAGGAGAGCGAGGCAGAGGATGGTCATGTTGAGTGTGACGGGGCAGCTGAGGCCCCAAACACCCACAAGGCCTCTAATGGACTTGGAGAGACTAAAGCAGAGGATAAGGAGCCTAGCGCACTCACTGGAGAGTCTAGCGCAAATCCCACCTCTGCCACCAATTGCCCTTCGCTGCTCAACGGTAGCCAGGCAGGGGCTCCCTCATCCCCTGACCCCATTGTGCCTTGTAGAAACTCTGTCCCTGGGCAGACGGACGCTGCCCAGGGACAGAGTGGCTCAGGGGAATCGCCGGCGACATCGGAGGCTGTTCCAGAGGACCCTGTCCCTGAGTTGATAGTGGCCAAGGAGCAGGAAGTGGAGGAGGTGGAGGTGGATGTGGTGGGCGAGTCCATGTGTCTGGCCCACGAGGAGCAGGTGACAGAGAGCGAGAGCAGTGCCAACGGCCGGCCGCTCACACCGGTGCAGGAAGCTGCTGCCTCCACCTCCTCCACCACCGCTAACATGAACAATAACCCAATCAACAACAACAACAGCAACTCAGGAGAAACCACACCCCCGCTAGCACCAACCCCCTCCCCCACAGAGCCAGGATGCAACCCCTCAGTATCTGGCACACCCCCCTCTTTCACAGAGCCCCACGAACACAGATACACCCTGCGGACTTCACCTAGGAGGGCTGCCACCAGTGGCAAACCCTCCTCCCCCAAACCCAACTCCCCGCCTAGAGACAATGGTCCCCTGAGGGAAGAGGGGGAGGTGGTGGTGGGGCCAGAGGAGGACTGTCCCATGCAAGAGGAGCCCGCTCCCTCGGCCTGTGTGGGCCCCTCCAGCGAGGAACAGGCCCATGTGGATCCTGGGGACAGGGCAGGTGGCGAGGACAGTCGGCCTGTGGAGGGTGAAGAGGCCGGAAGCAGCAAGGAGCCGACACAAAGCCAAGCTGCAGAGGAGGATGAGGACGAGGAGGAAGAACCAGACGTGTATTACTTTGAGTCCGACCACCTGGCTCTTAAACACAACAAAGAGTATGTGGGAGCCCCCCTGGTTCCTCTCCTTCTGTTGATGTAGATCTCTGTCTTTGAACACATGCAGTGATCACTTTTCTGTGATCATTGTGTTACTTGCAGTTTGTGGCTTTGAAGGAATTACAGGGGCTGTTGAGTTTAGGGAGATTTGTATATAATAAGCATACATGTATGTATTTTGTAAGTGGAGATTTTTCTCAAGGATATGTCTTGTTTATATTTTTATTTATTTGTTCAGTTGACTCTTTGGTCAGTGTTTAACACTGCGTATACTTGAATATCTGGACTATATTATCATGGACAATGTTGCGCTGATAAAAAAAGAAAATTAAAATGTCATGATGTTTACATGCATAAATATAATAGCAGCATATTCCCAGCGATCACATTAAGGTTTATTATAACTGGACAGTGTTTTGTTTTTATTCATTTGGTGGTGGTGGCATCCAACAGCTTGAAAAAGGTTTTATGTTTCAACAAAAAAATCATCATTGGTTTTGTCAGCGAGTGAACTATGTCATTTACCTGCATCCACCCATAAATGTAATGTTTGATTATCTCATTTATCAAGGGAGTATTAGTCTGCATGTAGCCCTGTGAATGTAGCCCTAATCTCAGTTGATAATGAGATTTTGAAGATGTTGTCAAGCATTTCATTTCCACCTTCAATCCAGTCCTGTGTTTGTGTGAATTAGCTGCCAAAATTTAGATTTCCAAAACCCTTGGGAGATTGGATGTTAAAATTACTGTGCTGATTGCCTCTGTTCTCTGCTCTGTTCCTTGATTAGAAGTAAGCCATAAGGCAAGTATTTTAGTGGAAATGGATTTCTCACTGTCAGGTTATGTTAATTGTTTTGTTAGGGCTTGTCACATAGGATGAATGTGTATGCTTGTGCTCGTAGACAGGTTTTCCCACTGTGCACCCAGTCAGACTCTGTTAAGTGCGTTGTGGCAGGTCACCTGATCCATGTAGCATCTTCACTGGGGGGCTCCAGGGCTTACAGATGTCCTCCGTTGAGACCCCTTTGTCATCTCTTTGATGCCAGTATAGTGAGTGGTTTTGATTTGGAGAATGGCCTCAGAATAGGATTTCAACACTCTCATATTGCCTGGTAATTCGATCAGTTGAAGTTTTTGTGCCATGCCAAGGTTTGGTTGTGCTGAGTAAGAGGATTTTTGAAGGCACAAATCAATGCGGTGAAGAGTCATTTTTACGGAAGCATGACTTGGCAATTTTAGGTTGCTGAATGTGAATTGACACCGAGTTGATTGATGATGTGTGTGGATGATGGATTATGCTTGCCTCTTATAGCCTTATGGATTTCAATACAGTCCCCCCTGGCTTGATCACTTAAGCTTTGAAAAAGCAAGCCTTGATCCTCGATGGTGAGGTTTAAACATAGAAATTCTCTTTGACTGGATATCTTTTCTGTTGGACCTTGGGCCCAGTAGGTGGCAATGGAACACCAGGCACGTCCCCGGATACCTGGAAGGATGCCAGCGTGCTGGGAACCATAGCCAAGACCCCATTTTGTCCCTGGGACAGATTAATGTACAGATCATCTATTTATCTAGGAGAGCTGGCAAGTTTCAGCTTCCATTTGTTACAGAGAAGATCTGGCTTTTGAATCAGAATCTCCCTGCAGTGCAAAAAATGTTCCATTTGGTGCAGAGATGGTTCTACATCAAGCACAGTAACAGGACGTACTGCCTCACGGTACAAGGTCGGGAGGGTCTCATACAGTCTGTAACGACGGTGTCCGAATGGTAATGAAGGGATATGAGGTTAAACAGTTGACTTGAACGTTTGGCCTTGTTGTGCAGGATTTTAGGACCACTGGCAGCTACTGAATGAATTGTGTCCTGTGCATTGATTTTCATTCATGTCCTGTTAAGGGAGATTGATCCACTCCACCTCACTGAGCACCTGCATTAGGTTATCGCCATGAAGAGCTCAGTAATGTTCCTGTTGATTCCTCCACTGCAGCTCACACCAATGCAGCTTCTGAGTCAATACCACACTTAGTCATTCAGAACTCAGTTTGCAGTTCCTCCATCGGCCCTGAGGGCGCGAGTGGAAAGGTCAAACATCTCCAGCACTGAAGTCTCCTTAAGCACTGGAGAGTCCAAGTCTGTGTCACGCAACGGTTTTGATGTGTGCTGTGAAATGTGACTTCAAATGTCCACGCTCATTGATCAGGCCAATGTTAAAATGCATTTCCTCTTATCAAGGCATGTGGGCGGCGCTTTAATGACACGTTCATAGATATTTAGCTAAATATTTAACTGAAATACCTCCAAGTGAATGAGGTATTTTAGTTGCCAAGTTTTCTAGCCACTGTCAAAGTTTAGTGGCATTTGATAATTTCTCTTCGGCTTCTGCCTCACTAAAATTTCTGAACACATTCCTCTGAAAATCGGTAAACCCGATTGCAGCACGCCTCTTGTCCTACACCTATTTAGTTTCTCAGCACCATAGTTGAATTATGCATGGTCTGGGGTCTAAAAGTTTGATGCGCTGCTGCATGGCAAGTGTCAGGTTAAATAATGTAAGCGGTCCCTTCCATCCCGTCTTGTCTAACCTCGCTCCCCTCTGTGTCAGTTATCAGAGGCTGCTGCAGACCATCGGAGTGCTTGAGGCCCAACGCACGCAGGCCATCCTGGACCTGGAGACTCTCGCCCGCCACCAGAGAGGGGCACTCGCTGACCCCATCAGCTTTGTGGAGCAGCTACAGAAACGGGTAACAAAAACACAGAGTCCTCCCCCTTGATGAACTACAAAATACGAAGCCTGAGAGTGCCCGCCCTGTAGGGGAAAAATTAAATATTAAATTGTACACGTGACTCTCTGTTGTGTTTGCTCAATATATAAAACATATGCACACGTTGCATGAATTGTGTACAAATACAGGGTTCACACACAGGTTAATATATAAAGCCAGTGCCACGACACCAACCCCTTTTCTATGTGTCTACAACATCCCACAAGCCTTTATATTTATATTGTTAAGTCGGTTTCTTGCTGATTATAATCCCCTATGGCAGGCTTTTTCAGTAGGTAATACCTCGACTATTCACCTCAAGTTTTTACCTCAGCAATTCTGTACATTAAACCTTATAAAAAAAGCTCCAAGTTGTATAGGTCTTTATTCAGTGAAATATGGGGCTAATTAAACTAAACAAAAGAATGCAATCAAGTCAGTTAAACTAATTAGGTAAATGAAATCAGGTTGAAAATTGCTGCAGCACCTAAATTGAGCACATACTTAAAAAAAAAAGAAAAAAAAGAAACCTGCATATTTGAACTTGTAGGTATTTGCCATATGTCAATTAACTTGTTTACATCAATTAGGAAATGCAGACAAAACAATGACGTTGTGAAATCACGTGGAGCAGGCTTTATTTAGAATGAAAATCTGCATACTCGTGACCGTCCACGGCACGCGGTTGTCCATCTCTCATTTTAAGTCTAGATATAAGAATAAGCAGAACGCTCTTGTTCAGAGTTCTGTGGTTCTGTTGTGGCTCGTAAGGAATTAAGAGCCCTGCAGAGATACAACTGTGGGCCAAACCTTCAACAACACTATAATAACGTCTGGTCATTTTAAGTTGACTGCAGTGACTTGACTTCATAGCGGGATTACAGAGTGCTTTGCAAAAACATGGATGGGTGGATACATACATACATACATACATACATGTGCACTTTCTTATTCCAGTGGGGAGCCTGCACAGATACTGCAGCTCACACACTGACACAGGACAAAGTACAGTGAGTGTGAATACACCCTGGAATGTACAATGGTGCTAGCAGCTGTTGAATAATGAATATTATACACCAAGGTATACATATGTGTGCATGTTGTGCAGAACTAAACAAACAGCAACAAACGTGCAGAAATGTAGTGCAAAAAAACAAGCTACTATATGATACAGAAAAGTATAAAAACAAAAAAAATATGAGGAAATAAAAACAAAAATGAAAGATCCTCTCAGCTTCACTTCCCCTGACCTTGCTGTAGAAAGGTTAACAGATGTCATAAAGTCCTCCTCATGAATTCTGACCCCTGGTTTTGGTGACCCGCAGGTGAACCTGGGCTTGCCCTGCCCCCAGCGGGTCGTCCAGTTGCCTGACATCGCGTGGGAGCAGTACACCTCAGGCCTCGGAGACTTCGAGAGAGAGTTCTGCGACAAGAAGCGCAAAACCAGGCGGCTGAAGCTGATCTTCGACAAGGGCATGTAGAAATAAACAACTAACATTGTCATTTCTGTTAAAGGAACAGTTCACCCAAAATACAAAAACAGATATTTCCCTGGTTACCCCTAGTGGATTCTTTCCATCCTGATTGCTTCTGTGTGATCTGGTGAGGTTTCCATTGTGCTGCAGTTTTCCCCATCTCCCTGCACCCCAATAAAATGGGGTGTGATGTGAAAAACAGTGAACAGCTCTTTTTAGAAAACAATGGCATGGATACCCGGCATAATCCAGAGCCCTCAGGGCCAAAGAGCTTCATTGGGAAGTGTTTCCTGGCGATGAACACCAGCAAAAATCTATCAGTCTGCCCACAATGAATACAAATTCACAGACGATAGATTCAGTTTTCTGGTGTTCTGCGGCAGGAAATAGTTCCCAATAAAAACTTCTCCCCAAAGGCTCTGGATTATGTCTGGTATTTGTGTCATTGTTTTTGGAATGTGCTGTTGAATTTTTCAAATGTAAATTTGAGGTCGGTTTTGAATTCCACAAACAAATACCCATCTGGCCCCATTGTATTGGGCTGAAGGGAGACATGGAGGACTGCAGCAGACTGGAAACTTCACCAAATCACACCAAATCCATCTGGATGAATATACTGTATGAGAGGCAAGTAGGGAAAACATGTCGCTTTGTATTTTGAGTGAACTGTGCCTTTTAGGTTTAGAAACAGTCTTTGAAATTCCTCTTTAGTTCTTTAAAAAATGTTAATTCAGAAATAATAATTCTTCTCATCTGAACCCCTCAGGGTTGCCTGTCCGACCAAAAAGTCCCGTGGAGCCCAAGAGGGAAGGCGAATCCTCCACCATGTACTCCTCTCTGCCCACTAGTGACGCTCCAGAGAATGGCAGGCAAGCACAGGTACGCCTCAGCTTCCCTACCCCAAAAATAATCTCTACCACACATATGAGCCAGCGCTGTCAGCATAACAATGGGAAAGCGATTGTTTTCCCGGTCTGTCATTAGTGGATTAACAAGCACTAGTGCAGCCGCATTCTTTCCTAGCTGCAGCTGGGTGAGTCACCGATCTCCTGCAAGGTGCCCTACATATCATCAGGTTATTGCTGTTTTGCTCCGACCCCACCTCCTCCCCCCATTCTCACTCCCACTGGCAGACTGAAGCATGCAGCACATGTGAGCACAGAAGATTGGTATCTATGGAAACATGAGGAGTCGGCCCCTCCCACTCCTCCGATTGCTACTCAGTCTTGGCCTTTTGTTATTTGTTTGCATGTGCGTCTTCCTTCACTGTATTGGGGCCCGTAAGGTTTCACTTTAATTGATCGTGGAGATTAGAAAGCACCGAGGACTTAAGCACCGAGCAAACAACTCCCTGATTATTTCTTTTGCCCCCCCCCCCGTTTTATAGTGCGAGCACATTTGCATTCTCCCAGACTACCCTTCATGAATTGTAAAGGGATTTTTTGTTTGTCTGTCAAAGGACTCGATGTTTTTCCCGTCTTCCCAGTGACACATCTCCAGTCACATCTGACAGCCCCGGCATTCTCTGTCGAGCTGACAGATTCAGTGCACCCAGCAGTTCATATGCAGAGATCTCCTCAAATGGAGGAGTGCCCATTATTTTTGTGTCTTGTCAGTCTTTGAACGAGTCTGTCGCTGGTGTCTTCTTGACAGATGATCAGGGGGAGGTTATGTCACTCCAGCAAGCCTGACACATTCAACCAGCTGTGGACTGTGGAGGAACAGGTGAGCGGCAAGACTTTACTCACAGCATACAGTAAATTTACAGTCTTTTTTTCACTCTGGTATAGAAACATGTCACGTCTACAAAGGTTTAAATTTAAAACAATTTTTCATTTTGATTGAGAAAAACAATATGCATCCTTTTATAGCTTCCTATATATTGCACATTTAACCTTGATGCATCAGTAGATATTATTAGTCTTGCAGTAAGGAAACCTGTGTTGTCACATCATGATGTTCACCTGGTTCGTTGTTTGTCTTTATAGAAAAAACTGGAGCAGCTTCTCCTCAAATTCCCACCTGAAGAAGTCGAGTCCAGAAGATGGCAGAAGATCGCTGATGAGCTGGGCAATAGAACAGCAAAACAGGTGACTTCCTGCTCCTATACTGATACACATGGAGATGCAGCACTCACCAGAATAAAATGTGGCACACAGTCGTTCCCTGCTTAGAAAAACATCTCACCTCAAAATTAATAAAGAAAAAAATATGACCGACAAGAGCACAGTCGAATTTAAGTACATTCTTGATATGAACCAAATGCAAGCATCAATTTTCTGTCTTTATCAGCCCGTCATGATGTTGGACCATGTGGACATTTGCAAATCTGGCGGTCTTCACTATGAAAACAGACTGTTAAATGGCAAGAATTAATCACTGCAGTGCTAAAAGGCATGAGCAGACTGGTAGCATCACTTGTGTGTTAACTGCACTTCGAAGGATGCATGTGCAAGATCTCTGCTACTTTCCTCAGCTGCAAATTATTGATGCTGCTATTTTCCTGTTTAAACATTCCAGGTTGCCAGTAGGGTTCAAAAATATTTCATCAAACTGACAAAAGCTGGTATCCCTGTGCCTGGAAGAACACCCAACATGTGCATGTACACTAAAAAGGTAAACCTTATTTCTCGACCAGTTCAATTATCGAATGACGAGTCTGATCAAAACAAACACTTTCTGAACTTGTTAATAATGCCGCCCTGTGTTGTATCTGTCACCCAGGCGTCCAATAAGCGGCAGCATCACCTTAACAAGCACCTGTACCGGCGGTCGACGTTCCTGACCTCCTACGAGCCTCCGGTTTACATGGAGGAAGATGACGAGCGCGCAACGTATTACGGCGGCGTGCAGGACCCTTCTCCTGATGACTCGGTCAGCCTCAAGTCAAATCTGTCTCTCTCTGTCATCCTCTGTGTGTCCCAGTCCATGTTTAGCTGTAACGTAAAGCAAGCCACGTATGCACTTTGGTGTGTTGGGTTTGTAGGTCGTCGTTTCTTGGGGGTGAAGTTGTCTAGCAGTGCAAGGCTGTCAGTCGACCAATCAGAGCCCGTGCTCCCACTGCACGTCTCTCTGCTTGTCGAGTGTCAGAAAAACTAAAGCAAAGAAACAGCAGAGCTTATTCTCAGGAAGGCCTTGGTTGTCGTGATTTGAACACAGTTTATTTCCTTTTCTTGGTCTCTGTCCTGTTAATTTAAACTTCAGCAGCCGAGTCTGTGAGGAGAACTTGGCTAGTTGTTGCTTCGACTCCAGTTGGAGCCGCCGTGGTCTCTCTCTGGGGACAGAAACCACACTCAGGGCCAAAAACAACTCCTTGCCATAGCTATGGCTGTTTGGCTTGTATTAACACTATTGACTGGAGCTCTTTTGGCTGCAAGTGAGCATCTGTTTTCAGCTCGTGTGTTGCAGTAAATTAGTTAAGGTCCCAACTCAAATTTGTGATCTGTAAATTAATTTGTATCAGAGCCCAACTGACACTGGAGTTTTTGGTGCCAGTATCAGGAGTAAAAAAAACTACAATAAAGATGTACTGGCTGATATGTATTTATGAATGAATACAATTTGTAGCACCGCAGTACTTCATGTATAATGTCATTATGTCACACATTTGCCTTTATCAAAAAATTGCAGCTTCTGCCATTTGGATATTGCACTTGGCTTTTTGATTTTGATAATATTTCAGTTAATTGTTCAGCCTTAAAACAAAGACACACGTGTAGCAAGAAATCCTCAAATTTGGTAATCAAATAGCTGTAATAAAGATTTGCACCGCAGGCTTTATATTTTACAGTTGAACAATAAACATCTTAACTTCTTAACACAATCTGCAGCACCATCTGCTCAGCTGTGATAAACTGAACTCACTGCTGTACAAAGTATTGGAAACAATACAAACTGCTTAACAC
>OMLF01028844.1:0-14376 GCA_900302615.1 Holocentrus rufus
ATTTTGTGGTTGTCCAAGCACAATTACATTTTTCCCCCATAAAGACGCGCGCACATCACACTGCAGGATGAACTCGCTGGATTTTGTGCAGGACTCGATTCGACCGAGCTCGACTGAGATCGCTTTCAATCTAACTCTGCTCCTATCGATCATTTCCCCCCCAAAAACTGAAGGATCCCCTGTAGATTAATGCAGAAAATACACTGAATATATGAGTTTTCAATCCTGGTCACATCATAATGCATGTGTCCTTCAAAGCTTCTTATTCATTCTTTTGTTTGTGTGTGTGTGGGGGGTGTGTGTGGGTGTGTGTATGTGTGTGTGTAGGGGAGGGTTCAGAGCTGGAGGACTCGAGGCGAACCAAGTCTTAATATTTTGATATCTCATAACATATAGTGTTTGTACTATTTCTTCAATAGCAGACATGAAATATCGAATCCTGGAGCGAATCCATTGTCTGCCAGAGACACACACACACACACACACACACACAGTAATTTCACCAGATGATTATTACAGAGTCATATTGCTGCTTCTCTCTCGCTGTCCGGGAACGAGGGGGAAGAGAAGGAGCTGGAGCGACAGGCAAATACCAGCAGGGACGGAGTGGAGAGCAAACACACCTAAACTCTGCTTTAAACCCCGATTTAATCTGCAGGGAAACAGATTAACACTTTTTTTTTTTACGCTGCGAAAAATCTCCGTTTTAACAAGTCACTTAGTCGCATATTTAGTGTTAAAATCTTGTTTTTCTTTAAACGAGGTGAAAAATCTGCCAGTGGGATGAGATAATCCCACTTGTTTCCAACGCTGATCAACTTGTTTCCAGAATTTTCTTGAGTCAAGTGTCATTTTTTGATATTAGTGGGCTGATCTGCCTTATTTAAACGTATTTATACTTCAAAAAACTGAAAATATATCTGATCCCGCTTGTTTCACTTGAAATCTTTCAAGAAAAACAAGATTTTCGAACCAGACATGAGATTAAATGACTTGTGAAGATGGAAATTTGTTGCATCTTGGCTGGTATATTGTAAATGTCGATGATTTAAATTCACTGTGTACTTCATAGCAAATCAATGTAAAACAAAAACTGAAAATATATGCATTTTTGCCTGAAGATGATCACTGAGATATTTTAGCTGCAAGAATTTGACTGATATGTCTGTTTGCCAAAATATTAAACTGACTCTAATGTGAAGTTTCTATCAGATTTTGCAGTAAGTCTCAGTATGATTTACTACAATTATGGTAATTATCATAGTAGTCACAGTGGTAGCAGCAGTATTTTCCTGGGTCCAATTATGGTCCAAATTCAGGGCTTTTCGACCCTTACAAAATAATGATAATAATTTTGGAAAAAACATTGAATACATGTCACTTTTTTGGACTTTTAGCATGATAATGACAGTCAGGATCGCAGCGCATGATTAAAAATCAGATATTAGATGTAAGTCAGTGAGTTTCATCCAAATGTAAATGATTCGATGCAGTTTGTTCACATATTGTAAAATTAATCAATACTACTTTGGCTGCCTAGGAGAAAAATTTAACCTGAACTCATTCTAATGAGATATTTTGATCTGATTCTGCACAAGTTGTCAGTTTTAATGACAATTATGGCTGTAATAACAATGATAATAGTAATGATGGTTATTAGTTGTAGTAACAGTGGTAGCAGTATCCAGTGTAGCGTTTTCGTGCCCCGTCAGGATCAAATTTCTGTTTCAGAGGCTTTTCCAGCCCTGAAAAATTAAACTCTGGAAGAACCACAGAGTACTTCGACTTTATTTTTACATGAGAATTGCCAAATTTATAAATATTGACTACTGGCACAAATGACTGTCTATTAGTGGCTTCAGTCCATCCATTAAATTATGCACCATAGGTCGAACCCTTTCCCCCGCCACACCAGCAGAATCAGGCAGGGAGCAGAAACTGAATCCCCCCCTTGTCATGTCGCCACACTGGCCGGTCTCCAGCCCTGATGTGAGCGTGCGTTGAGTCAGTTGCACGGTTGTTGTGAGTGTGGAGGCATTGTTGTGAGTCATACTTGTGTGGTTTCCCAGAGCAGCCCCTCCTGTCTGCCGGTGGTGTCCCTGATTCAGCTCCTGTATGCAGCTTCACAGCGTCTCATTCCCAGTGAGGATAGAGAGCGTTCCTCCAGGTTGTTGTCAGTACTGAGGAACATGAAAAGGCCCATGCAGAGAGCAGGACTCGCGCCTAATGAGCAAACCGTAGGTGGATGATTATTACCACATACCTCTGCTGCAGGAGGACCAGGGGATGAGACAGAGCTGGAGAAAGATAAATAGAAAAGGCACAGAGCAAAGTTTTTGTTTTGTTTTGGGTCGTCTTTTTCTTTTTTCTCCTTTTTCTTTTTTTGTGCATTATTTTAAGCCTTGAACACAATTGCGGAATGAACAAAAATCGTCAGGCAAAGCAGGAAATGAAGAGGGAAAAGTTGAAAGGAGGCAGACTGGCGGGAGCTGCAGTTTTTCTTTGTGCACACGCAATAAAAGGCAAAGGCAAATTTTCGCCCTTGAAAGAACAACAAGGCTTTTGATTTTGATCACCGCTACAGTCGGCTCAGACGCTACTGTTTGTATTGATCTCTCCTCAGTCAATACTGTACCTGGCGCATGTTTAGCAACATCAAATGGAAAAAAAAAATGCATGAGAACCTGTCATAATCGATAGCTCAGGGGGGGAAAGAACCTCTTGAACTTTGCTGCAACAGATTACCGACAACAGAATTTCATTATTCAGATTACAGCAGAGCGTGCATCAAGTGTATCATCTTTTCTGTATGAATGCATCTACACAATATGCTGTAAACATTGCAGGGAGGTCAAAGGTCAAAGTCGGGTGTGCAAACCCTGCAGCTGCTTGGGATTCGGCGCGTTGCTCAAAGACACTTCAGCGCGGGCGAGGCTCGCAGGAAAAGCGCCGCGCTTCATCAAATCCCATATTTCACCTCCTGCACCTTTTGTTGACTCACCTTCTCACCTCGCCCACTACATCCTTAAGTCTCACACATCAAAAATAGATCACCGACCTCATCAGTCAGTCTGTCAATATGTTTCTCTCACACAGACACACACACACACACACACTCTCTCTCTCCCCTGGTTTGTTTGTCTCAGTCACTTAAAGCTGTCAGCGGCTGGTAAATAATAGATATATTTAGGATAGAGCAGCATCAAGAAGAATGGCGGCTTAGGAGACTTTTGGTAAAGTCAGCGCGAGGTTTGGGCTAGCAGAGTGAATAAGTCATGACCTCACCTGGAAACAACAAAAGGGCTTTCATAAATCTTTGCAGCATGAGCTCCATTAATTTCTCCTTTCGACAAATTTACCCCTGTGCAGCCACATCAATAATGATAATCTTGTGCAAATATTAGCGTGTGGTGAAGCTGCACTTCGCCCCGGCACATTCCGGCCCGATTCTCGGCTGCGATCCGACAGTAATGTTTTCTGGCGAGGGGCATGCCTGCATGTGGGGCTCGCATTAAAAAAACAGGAAGGGCGTGAACCTTTTCCCTCCCTCTGTCTGCCGACTCGCCTTAACACAGGTTGCTGTCGGCCGGCCCGCCGTTCCCCTTTTTCTCCCCAAGGCACCGGTCTTTATTGAGACATCAGCCTTGTTAGCCAGCTGTCGACAGGAATATAGGAGCTAGCGGATCAATACGGCCGGGTCCGCCGGTCCTCCTGAGCCGTGACCAGAAACCGCCGAGGCCTCAAAAAAGCAGCGGCCTCTCTTGCGCTCTTTCCACCCATTAGCAGGACCTGATGCTGGGCCGGCCAGAGTTCAGCAGCCCCCGAGCCCGGCTGCTTTGCCGTGGCATTGAGAATGTGCTGCAGGGTAATTTATATTTCTCCACTCGGCTAGCATGTGGGGTATAAGATCCCTCACTGGGATGGTGCAGGAGAAAGCAAACGAGAGGGAGAGAGAGAGAGAGAGAGTTGTAGGCTGTGTTTGACAGCTCTGTAATGGGCTGGTGTTGTGGTTGTGTTAGCACATCCCTCCTGGAGAGAGATCTCTATGATGTTCCCTTCATGGCGACTGATGAATGGCTGAGATCTCGCTCTGCAGCAACACCCTCCTCTCGTCTGCAATAGACGGACGGAAGAACGCGGCGTGTGTCGGAGACAAGAGGGGTCGCGCGCGTGATGGAGGGATACACGGGCAAAGACAAAAAAGAGGGAGGGAGAGTGAGGGAATGAAGGAGAGAAACAAGGAGAGAGCGAGACGGTCACGGCGGAGAGAACAAAGTGAGACAGGGAGAGAGAAAGAGAGTGAGAGAAAGAGAGAGAGAGAGAGAGAGGGAGGCTGCCGTCTCAAATGTGTCTCTTCAAGTTCCATCGGCGGGTGTCTTTATCAACACCGGAGGAGAGCGTCTAGCTGATAATTTGCCGCTCTCAATTCCCTTCAATCCATTAGAGGATTTAAATGTTCATTAAGTTTAATAGAAGCCCAGCGAAGGTCTAATATGCTCTGATAAACGCTGGCAAACCTGCCAACCTGCTCCAATTGCTCCAGCGACAAAGAGCCACGGAGCTAATAAGGTCAAACAGGCAAACTCCAAAGTTTGTGCTCGGCTCACTTTGTCGGGAGAATCTCAGTGGAGCCATGCAGGTTCAAATCGCAACAAGCAGAGCGAACGGCGGCTGTAGTGGGGGGGGGTTGAGTTGTGTGCTACATGAGAGGATAGATTCACTTCTGCACGGTGGCAGGTAGGCCGGATGCTCAGGTATGATGTAGTGAGCTCCAAACCGACTGTGATCCAGGCTGATGGATCTCTCCCCGGGTCTGTTTCCATAAGGAAATAATGCCGGTAATCGGTCCATATATCACAGGCCTGATGTAATTAATATGAGGAGAGGGAGGGGTGCAGAAAACACAACTCTCATCTGATGAAAAAACACACACACGTGCATGCACATACAAAACACAAAGAGATGCACGAAAGCACACACACTCCATCTAACCAAGTTATCTCTGCACAATGATATTAATGCCTGGTGTGTGTGAGGCATTAGTCTTAAGGGACCGAAAGCGTTTATAATGCCTAAGTTATACGCACAGACAGGGAGGGAATAGAGAGGGAGGGGAACAGGAGAGACTGAATAAATCAAATGAAGGGTATTTTGGCAAAAAGGTTTGTAAAAGTCTATTTCACTGTCTTGCATCAGTGCTTTGGCCTGTGAGTTACCTCCTGCTGTAGTAGCCCAAGCATTTAGTGTAATACAAAAAAAAGGAAGGAAGAAACAACAGCCCGCTTGTTTTGGAGGACAGCATTCCCAGCTCGTTTGTGTGATGAGAAATACCTGAAAAAGGAAGCATGGCCATATTTCAAAGTCTTATTTAACAATTACGCATTCCGAATGTTAATCTGTGAAACACACTGAGTCAGAGTACTGGGACGTTTCCAGTATCTACAGTGCGATATGATGTCTTAGTGTGGAAGCCCCATAGAAAAGATAACAATTACAACTTTATGTTTACAACGTAGTTTCCCGGGTAATTCTTTTTTTTTTTTTTCATTTATGAAATGTCAAAAAAAAACAAACAAACAGAGAAGCATTTCATCGCCTTTACTTTTATGTTTTGTTACTGGTCGAAGGCTAAAATTAACTAATCGTTCAACTAACATGGGACTCGATATATATGTGTGACTTGTACTTTTGTTGAATTTTATGAGATAAAAATGATTCGAATTCGATAGCATGATCTGTTAGCCGCTAACCCAGAAACAGACCAAAAGCAGGAAGTCTAAACACTCCGTTGTTCCCCTTTATTTTTCTTTCCCTGTAATTGTAAGCCATTTTAAATTCATTTATCTACTTACTCCAACTAGATGAACAACAAATCTTGTGTATCTCTGCGAGTCACGATGCAGCTGAGACGGTGTTGTGCGATGCTCGAGCGACATCTTTGTGTGCGATGACAAAGGAGGGGAAGCTAGCGTTAGCCCTGCAACTTTCTACACTCTCACACCGCCATGCAAAAGGGAAAACAAACACATTAATCCAACAGCACATCATCACATGAGGTGTTAGAATTTATCGTTTTTCGCTCCAGTGGCTCAGCATGTAAAGCGCATGGCATGTGTTATTACTGCGGCGGCGCAGGTTTGATTCCAGCTTGCAACCTTTGCTGCATGCCATCTCTGCTCTCCTCCCCGTCCTTCCTGTCTATCTCCACTATCACTGTCAAATAAAGCAGAAATGCCAAAAAATATCATATTTCAAAAAAAAAAAAGAATTTGTCCTTTTGGTACCGAGTCACGCATCAGGGTTCCTTTCACTGGTGTTGTGTTCATCCACAGGCTGCTTCATATCAGCCGGCGCTAATAGCGGCGAGAGTCACGCTGCCGTGTCATGGTGTCACCGCGTGGACAGCTGGTGGCTGCGTGAGGGTGATCATTCAGGCGTACAGCATCAGGACGTTACCCTGCCTGGATGCCACACACACACACACACACACACACACACACACAAATACATACATAAACTGGAATGCATCCACGTAAACAAAAGCATTCAAATGCACGCATGCAGTCACTTACAGGAATATACCTCACAGTTTTTGTGAGTGATGAGAACATAGACAACAAACTCATCCAGTGTTGATGTTTGGCTCCATGGTGACATGTTAGCATAAACTGTGTTTAGTGATAGTAGAATTATCTTGAAGCTCTTATCTTAGTTAGAAATTTAGAACTTGTATCTTTAAAAGTTAACTCAAACCTAGTAATCCTAAATTATACATGGTCAGGTGTTTTCATATGGTGGTGGGCAGGGGTTAACTATGTACAGGTAAAAACTACACAGCGAATGAATGTGTGGTAGATAAAAAAAATGTCTATTGTTGCAGGGGCTTTGATGAAAATGATAAAATGCTATTTTATTTTTTTATTATAAATCTACAAGACAAATAATTACAAATAAATAGCAACTGACAACTTTTTAGAGTTTTGACTATGCAGCAGATTAATACATGGTTGCTCCTATGAAATAAATCTAAAAATCTATCTACTGCTACATCAGCTTTAACGAGTTAATGATGTTTTTTGAATTATACAAATATACAAGACAGATAATCACTGCAACTTACAACTTTATATCTCTTAAAAAGTCTCTTAATATAGTCTGTGCTAAAGTGTTAGCATGGACTGCAGAATTAATGATCTACCAGGGACATTTGGATTATTTTGTTGTCTATGTTCTCAGTATTTTCAGGTAGAGTAAGCAGCAGGCAGATCTATCAAAGAACAAACAGTGTGTTACTTTATGTATTATATGAAACAGAATCACAACTGCAATGTGTTATGTGGCCCATTTTATTGGTATCTAGCTATGCAAATTACAGAAAGTCTCTTTCTGCACACACGCACTCTGAAGCATGCACAGTGATGTGACCGTAACACGTTAGACACACTGACTGACAGTAATTATCAACATTCGTCATTAAGCACAAGCCAAGGATGATAAGAGCTCTTTATGCAAAATGTCAGCGCGCTGAGATGATGAAAATGATGAAAGTGCATCAGTGTGAAATAGACATACACGCAATGCCGGGTCTGAAACAAGCTGACAGCGCGGGGCCCTGGGATGAACCAGGCTGAGTGAGAAAATAAATAAAGAATAAAAGTAATTTTATTTATTAAAGAGGAAAGCAGGGCGAGAGCGGGGCCTGTATGAAAACACAAAGATCTCCTGGCTGCGAATTGGGTCTGTATTGATAAAATATCACTGTCATCTCGACTCAAATATTCTCTCTTTCCTCTGTCTCGCTCCCTTTCAAAGTACAGCTAACCTCTGCCTGAACCCTCTCTATCATAAATCAATAAGTTGAGGAATACTTTGCTATCTTTCGTATCGGCCGGCCGTCCTGAGAGTCGGGGCTCGGCTCTGTTCAGCAGGTGCTTCTGACACGTCAACCCAGATCTCTGCAGACGCTATCGGCTGCAGAGATCACACTCTGTCACCTGTTTTCAGACTCCTTTTCTCTCCCTCTCCTCTTCCCTTTTTTTTCACCTCGTCTCTCCTTTGTCTCCTCCCATTCCCTCGTTTCTCTTCCCCGTTCTTTCCTCACCTCTCGTCTTTACCTGCTCTATAAATAGTCCTACATACAACTCCTCCGGTGCGTCCATACCCCTCTGGATGTTTTCCCTGGGGAAGTTAGGCAGGCCTGGGCAGCAGCATAGCCAGCTATTCACTGCTCTCCCATGGGAAAACATGAGCCTCGCTCGCCCTGAGCATCCTACACCCTCCATCATGCAGCAAACGTTGCCTTGCAGGGATATACAAAGCAGGGTCTCATGCCCAAGCCTGGGAGCACCTGCTAAAATAAGATATGAGGGATTGTGTTGGCTTACGCTGGCCAGTGTCAACTGAATGATCCACTCACCCCTCCAGTACAAGAGCAGACCAACTACCTGCTCTCTCTGACCTAATCTTGTGCTTTTGGAGAGGGCTAAACTAGGGCGTGTTTACACTGTTCTGCTTTTGTTGTTGTTTTTTTAGGAAAACGCTGTCTCAAGCGCATTTTGTGCTGATGATAAGAAAAAGTTGCGCAACGCACACTTCCAAACTTCATTTCCATAACGATATCAGACATTCCGGTGGTGATGATGTGAGCTGTTTTGTTTCCAGTGTCAAATAGTTATAGGCTGCATAAACCAACAATAGCTCCGTGCATGCATGTCGGATCCACATCTTAGTAGTTTGCTTGTCCAGTTACAAAGACGACTGTCTGTGCCAGGTTTGGCGATGAAGTTAGAGGAGCCAATCAGCTGTTGTCTGAAACCTCACCTGCTTTTTTTGCTGTGACAGAAAAGAGGCTTTTACATCATGAGTGATTCTCTTAAAGCTTCTCTCAACTTTAGAAAGTGATCCACTCTGCCTGAAAAGGAGCCAAGCACTGGCCTTGTTTTTTTTTTTCTTTTTCCAAAGTGACTGATTTCATACGCCTCAAAAGCTGCAGGTCTAAATTGCTGAGGGTCAACTTAAGTGAGGACCACATAGACTCAGCTGACAAAAACATAGAACAAGCACATCATTTAAAGGAGTCTACAGGGTTCTAATCGTCAGCCTGACTCACTGAAAAAATATGAGCTTATTGCATGGTTTTTTGAGTCTAAACAATCCTCATTTTTGTGATTTCAGTTATTGCAGTTTTAATACCAGAGAGGCACCAGCAGTGCAGCTGGGTGAAATATCCATATTATATCGACATTGCGATATGAGACTATACATCTTCTGGGATTTTGCATATACTCTATGTGTGTATAGATGATATGGCATAAGTCTCTTCCTAGTTTTAAAGGCTGCATTACAGTAAAGGGATGCAATTTTCTGAACTTATTAGATTCTGCTAGCAGTTCTATCATTTGCTTCTACCTGTTTGGTCATCATATCCACATTACTAATGATTGCTTATAAAAAAAATGCAAATATCTTAAGAAAGCGCTAAAAGCATAGTCCCTGTCGCAATAGCAATATCAATAAAGATATTACATTTGATTTTTTCCATATTCCCCAGCCCTTACTGCTGGATTGCAAGAAGCCTGGAAACAACATTATGCTGCTGCCTCAAAAAAATATTTTCTGTCTATCCAGAATAGGATGACACAGCGATGTTACCTTAACATGTGTTAGCTTAATACCCAATCCATATCAATACAGTGTTACTAATTTAATAACACACATGACACATCTCTTATAAGAATGTGGACACCATGTCATATTATATTGGATACAGCATTTGTTCCCATGATATAATGTGTGTGTGCGCATCTCTATGTGAGTGTGTGAATGTGTTTGTGTGTGCCTTTGGCCGTATTGTTGTTTGCCGTTGTTGTTGGCTCTGTTTACCAGTTCAGACCTTGAAGAAATCATTCTCCTCACTCATGACAGAAAAAGACGAGAGGAGAGAGCAGAGAAGATGAAAAGTTGGGGATGAAAACCAGGAGGTTTTGTGGGGAGGAACGTCTACATCAGAGAGCAATAATGGGTCTCCCGGCAGACTTCTCCCTCTATTCCTCCCTCTTGCTTTCTTGTCTTTTCTGTCTCTCGCTTCTCCTCCTCCCCTCCAAGTCTCTGCACCAAGGACAAAATGCTTACACCACATTGGGGAGGGAGGGAGAAAAGAGGGGCCTCTGGGGAGAGAAACTTCAGGGAGACTTGGGAGAAAGATGAGAAAAGGAGGGGGGAGGAGGTTTGGTATAGGTTTAGAAGTAAGAAGATAAGATGAGATGAAGCTTTAATGATCCCCGTGGGGACCATTAAAGCTGATGAGCTATTTGCAGCAGCAAATAGTAAGAGGATACAGCAAAAAAAAAGGTAGAATATAAATAGGAACTTGGCAAATAGGGTCAAAATTTAGTTAAGTTGTTAAGTTGAAATGTATGGATGATTAGCGGATGGATGATTTACAGTATTATAGCTTATGACATGAAATGACTTCACTATGAAATATAATACTTAAGTCAAACGGAAATTGAGAACATGAAAAATAATATGTGTAATATTTAAAAAGCAAAATTTAAACTCTCTGGATAAGAACAGCACAGAAACTGGTGGGTTAATCTCATTCTTATCCTCAGTAAAATACAGATTAATGTGCTGTTGCAGTTTATTCTTTTATTCGTTTATTCTTAAAATAACATGCCGTGGTTTTGGGAGATTTTTGCGTTGATCAGTTTCCATGTTAAGTGATGAGAAGGAAGGCATCGAAATCATCCACTGGTCCCTGGTATGCTAAAGTGTTAGCATAGACCTAAAACGCACTGTGAAGTGTTAGCATGGAGAGTAGCATCGCTCAACATGTGTATATTAAAGTGTGACCATTAAGTTTTGCTCATAGTCCTTCCAAAAATTAGTATGCAGTGTAATATCACTAATAATAGTGTAGCATGTTAAGCGTGTTAAAGTATTAGCATGGAGCACCAGAGCTAATGATCTACTAGGAACACTTGGATGATTAGCCGTCAAAGAAAAGTTGTACAACTATGTCTCCCAAAAACTCAGTGTAGTCCTGTAAGAGAAGATGAGGAATAACAACTCACCGAAGTTCATTTGTAATTCTTATTTCAAAAAAAAAAAAAAAGACAGTGAGAAGAGGGAGATTTTTCTTTTTTTGTGAGGAAAACTATTAATTCCCTGTCTACACTGTCGACCAAGTGTAACGAACTGCTCCCCTATAATGTCAAGGACTATGTCACTGTATCTAACAAACCTGTCATGTTGAGCTGTTTATATAAGCACTTCTTTGTCTCCGGCTCCTTGTTGAAACCTGATAGTGCAGTGAACTTCGTGTCTTGACATGATAATCATGTTGTTGCTGATCAGCCATTTTGCTTCCCATCATTTTCTGTTGCTGGGAGTCATCAATTCCACACACAGCTGGCTCTGAGAAAACCTGCACATCCAGATCTGCATCTCTGCTTTTTTAGTTAGCTGCTCCTTTTTATTGATCGCTTCTTCCTGTAAACAGGAGAATATTATTAGGATACAGAGAGTTTCACTTACTGAGGGGATGCAATCTGAGGTCACTCGGAGATCCTATGAATAGTGAGACTGTAAGGATTAAGCTTAGCATGAAAAATCATTGATGGAGGGGAAGGGCAGTGAAATTTTGCATCACAGTTCGGCCAGGATCACATTTAATGTGTTGAATACATGAATTTCCACAGCAGTATTTTTCATTTAAAAAATGCAGATGCATTGAAATGCATTCATTGGATTTATACTACTTAAATTTTGATGTTACATCTGATAATGTGCTTTGTCGTGTTTTGCTCGCTCGCTGTAAAGTTTTTATGATGAAAAGAAAAAGTGAATCCGTTTTGCAATAAAAATGTATGTTGTAATATTATATCAAATGGTGCATAAACTGTACGCTTTTGTCACTGATCATCATAAGGCAAACAAAGACCACCAGTATGAGAAAAAATCTGTATTACTTTCAAGGAAGAAACACGTTTTTTTATCCTTTCCTCCTGGTATTTCCATCAGCTTGATACTACTTGCTTTCATGTGTAAAGATAAACGTCAGAACGGTGGGAAAAATAATAAAACGTGAAATTAGTTTAATGTTTGCTTCCAGTACATCCATGATTATAATTAACAGCCACTCAATATGTTTCAGTCACAGGATCCTTGCATTTAGCTCACATTATAACATTGTGTAACAGTTGTCACACAAACTAAATATTATATGCAGACTTGGCACGGCCATAATGACAACCTTATCTGAATGAAAAATTGTTACATTTCCAGGAAAAATCCAATTTATATTCAGACTAATCAAAAAGTGTGAGGGCAGATTTATACACCTACAGCACAGCCTTTACCTTGAAAAAGTTAAATTGTATATCAATGGAGCAGTTCCTTCAGGGGCGAGGGATGGTTTTGGGGGGCACACGGTCAATTATAGAATATGATAAATATACATATAAATACCTTACATTTTTAAATATTGCTCAAGTTTTATTATGATTGTTTAACTCTGGGATAAATGACATTTTTTCTCATTTGCAGCCACTTCTTCCAATAATTTATGAAGTTGAATAATATGTAATAGTTTGGAGACAAAGTCTATCTCACGGTACAATCATGCCTGAAAATGGGGTCATTAATATCCCTGTGATCTCAAAAAGCTTGTGTTGTGTTCAAGTGTCCTTGAATATGTGCGGGAATAACACAACCCGCTACATTTTACCTTCCATTTGCAAACAGGCACCAAATTCACAATTTGCGAATCAAAAGGGTCATTGAATATTGTTAATTTCATCCCACGTTTCATTCCAGACGTCTAATTTTGTTCGGTATCGCTATCGTAAACCTCCGCTTTCCTATCGGTAGCCGCCAACATTACCATTAACAAACTCTGCTGGAATTAAATACACATTTGAGGGAAGGGCACTGCCGGCGATGAAAATAATTATTTCAAGTCATTTTGTCTTGGTTTGTTGCCGTCTTGAACGAACAAAGGCTGAGAGTGTTTTTATGAGAGGTAGTAATTTATGTGGACTTGCTCTCGTAATTGGAGAGTGGGGAATTGGCGTTAGACTGTGGAGCAAATGCAAAACAATACTAGAAAGGGCAGAGGAAGGCTGTGCGAGAGTGTGTGTGTGAGTGTGTGTGGTGTGTGTGTGGGAGAAAATGAGAGCGAGGGCTTGGTGTTTTGGTGGAGCTCCTCTCATCTCTGCGAAGGCTTTTATCGTCTCCTCTGGTCGCGGCGCTGATGAGGAGCTTTACAGACAGGGAGAGAAGAGAGAAGGGGAAAGAGAGGAGAAGCTTGTTAGAGAAGGGAGGTGTTGATGAGATAATTACACAGCTGTCATAGTCCCTGTCTGGCCCGAGAGCTGTACGTGTGTGCGTGCATGTATGTGTGCATGAAAGTGTGTGTCACGGTCTGTGTGATTCCTCCCCTCCACAGCGTCGGAGTGTGTTCCCTCACCATCGCGTGCTCTCGTTTGCACCACCACCTATGTTGCAGCGCGTGCACGTGTGTGTGTGCTTCGTTTCCACACGACGGCAGATTTGTGTTACGCATGGTTACATGTGCTTTTGCATGCCGTGTGTGTGTGTGTGCACGTGCATGCAACCACGTGCATGTGCATTTGTGTACCTGAAAACGACTCTTTCCTGGACAACGGCAGAGTGCACATTTTTGATAACGTATGCTTTTGTGTGTTATTTGCCCGCCGTCTACACATCATCTTGTGTAGTGTGTATGTGTGTGTATCTAT
Organism: Holocentrus rufus; assembly: GCA_900302615.1. Taxonomy (NCBI): domain Eukaryota; kingdom Metazoa; phylum Chordata; class Actinopteri; order Holocentriformes; family Holocentridae; genus Holocentrus; species Holocentrus rufus. Next base: position 13,764 of record OMLF01028844.1, read on the forward strand.
GTGTATATGTGTGTATATGAGTCTTGGTGTAGAAAAATGACTGTGATTTTCTCTTCAAAATGTATAGCCATGTCTTTTGGTGTGGAAATGAGTTTTTGAGCGTCTGCTCTATTCAGGCATTTCCTTCTTCTATGATTCCCCCCTTCTGTGTTTTTTAAAGGCGACATTGTTGTTGTCGTGCCGGCTGTATGGAGTCTCTGCAGGCGCTGCAGGCAAACTCCACTTCCTCCAAGACAGCCCATAATTCTTCTATGTTGACTTCAGATACACACACACACACGCGCACGCACACACACATACCCTTTCAGCCTGCCATGACCAGTGCCGGGGATGTGGGGGTGTGTGTGCGTGTCAAAACCGCGCGTGTGGGTCTGGCGGATTTGATACATGCCCGCGACATGAGTGCGTGGCCGCGGGCGTCCACACGCGGGCCGCTAACCTACCGGCCAGATTGAGTCGCGGGGCGAGGGAAAAGTAATGGCGGGGAAAAGTTGACCACTGCCCTGGGAAATATGCGGCGTGTCTCTCAGCGAGCGAAAACAACCTCTCAAGTCGGCAGACAGCTTTTTCATTTGGCGCTCTCCGAGATATGGAGGAACGCGCGGCCGAGAGG
>OMLF01028847.1:5501-22581 GCA_900302615.1 Holocentrus rufus
GTGTGGATCTCTCAGGTGAGAGGCTCATTCAATTGACAGCCTCCCAAGCGGGAGCACACCTGCTAATTACTGAACCAGCCGGTAAACAGCCCCGGCAGACTCTTGCAGGCTGCCTCTGAAGGCAGCTCGCTCACCTAAAGCACACATAGCCAGGGGATCTGCAGGACTCGGCAAGCCACATGGAGTAACTCTTTACAACTTTTAAATGGCAGCCAGAGCAAACATCAGGATCAATTTTACAACAAAAATAAAGCGGAAAATAAAAGCATCAACACTAAGCCTATCAAAATATAGATTTGCATAACCAGCTTTAGCTCTCGAGAAAAAAAAATAGTATACTGAGAAAACAACATATTTAAAACAAGTGTAACTATAATTAAACAGGCTATAATTGATTGTATGTATGACCTTTATGCCTTAACTTTTTTATACTTCAATGAAAAGTATTTTAAAACTGTCTAAGAACCTGCAGACAGCCTGCTAACACTGGCTGCTTCTGCAACATACAGACTAGTCACTAATGCTGCCATCCTACTAGCTGTTTTTTAAGTCACTTTTGCACAATTGCAAGCAATTTGTAGGACCAGTAAGCAAAATTGCACATACACGTGCACCACAATTGTAACTTCAGCAGCTGGACAATTCATTATAAACTGCCTCTGGTAATAAGAAGTAATACTTTGATGATATAACACTTTTCATGGACCTCCAAATAAAACAACCCGAAAGGAATAACAGGGGATAAAATGGGGCTTGCAATTTCAAGATGGAAACAAACCGCTGTCTGCTGTTAGGCCTAAAAACAACAACAGAGGTCAGAGAGTCAATTTATTGCAAGGAAATAAGCCGCAACTTACCGAAGGAAATTCAAAATCCTTCTGGTTTACTTGGTTCAGGACATAATCAATTCGGGATTGGTTTGCTGGGCAGGCTAACTGGCACGGCGGTGTGAGTGTACTCATGGCAGTCACAATCGTCTGAATGGAGGAAGACAAGAAGAAAAACTTCACTCATTCACGGAGAAATCCACTGGCATTGACACACTTTTTGAGAAAGAAAGTACAACAGGGTTTCTACACATTCTCCATTTTAATAGTCACCAGTCTACATTCTCAAAGCATCTGCAAAATATTGTCAAAATGTAAGTTAAGTCATTTTATTACCTAATGACTTCGGTAATAATTTATTATGACTTTATATGGTAGGAAAGGAAACAATTACACACACATGCACAAAACTTTTAGGAACAAGCAGTCTGCAGTGCAGTTATTATTCACACAACTTTTAAAGATCTTCAAACCATCAAATTAATCTTTTTGGACATTTCCAGCTATGTGGGAACTATTGTACAAGCTGTAGATCTTTTGATCCTAAATGGCTCAAAAGATGAATTTCTTACCTCTATAGCTTCTTTAATGTTGTTTTTAATATCATGAATTTTCTGTTTTTTCTCCCTGTGAGGAACAAGAGTTTGGAAGTTAGGTGCTTTTTAGGAAATTATATTTTACATAAACACATATATTACAAAAAGGAAGCAATGACGAATCAAACCATGAGGGGCGGTGATGAATACAGACAATCCATTTTTCAGGATTATTTAAGAAAGATGGCTTTGTGGGGAATTGCAAAAGCTTTTCCTGAACTTTGAGGAAAAGCTATCAGCTGACCGTGCATGGCTCTTTCATTCTAAGATTGAAATCCTGGCAAGGTTTGTGGTTATAAGTCAGGTGAGGGAATCCATGACAATTTATTACACAGAGGAAAGAAATACCAGATTTAACATGTTGGTGAATATAATGACATGCTCCCATTTCATTCATTTAAAGCTGGGATGTCGTTCATATACAAACATGATTTCAGCATCACCAAACAGCACTGCAGCTGTACTCGGCTCTCTGGATCTGTGGCCTTCACTGACACCAGTGTACACAGCAGAGCTGAAGTCCTGACATACCAGATGGCAGGGCTGCTACTTTCAGTTGGAAATCATTTCCAACTTCCTTTCTGAACAGAAGTTTGACTATAGAAAATCAAGATTGGATGCTGAAATTCCTTTGTCCCCAGTTATTGAAACAACCTTAGCCCCACTTACACAATCAGATTCCTGGTGTGATTTCCACTGCATAATAATATAGACACAAGACGATCATTTCAGTACAATGCAAAGTATGGCCTGCGACTTTACCCATGTGTGTGCACAGTTGTGTTAAAGTGCACAGCGTAATATATTTTGTTGACATTACAGTTGGAGCAGCAGCCACCGCTGTCGACCAGTAAACCAACCCAGTGACATCCCAGTTTATAATTTGTTGAACTGAAAGATTTCAAATAAATAGCGCTGAATGAATATCTCCTGATAATGAATGTGTTCAAAGTCAATAGGGAAAAAAAGTAACAGATATTCGTATCAGCACCATTACTTGCTGCTGTCGCTGAAACTTAAACCTAATTACGGATGTCCTAAAGGACAATACCACTCAATTTCAGCTTTGAAATGGATTCCTGTGTCCTAGGGCCAACTCACTCCATTAGTGAACATTTTCAAACGTCTGTTATAACCAAAGACACGAGAGAGGAGTCCAGTCGACCTACATGGAGTGTCACACCAACGGAGCTCAACCAAAACTGAGTTGGAAAAATGGCAAACATGACTTTGACAGGGTATGGGACGATTATCCAAGAAGCACTTAAGATTCTTGTTGAATTTTAGCAGTAAGCTCTTTTTGGTCTAAAAGTTCAGACAAACTTGTTTGATTTCACAAACTCAGCCTCCTGTTCAGTGCACATGGAGACGCTCCAGGCTATACACATTAGACATGAAGAGCACAGAGCTTTTATCCTCCAGTTTTCAGCATTTGGGCGAGAGAGCTGTTTATGTTTATTAATGGGGCTAAACAATTAATCTAAATATTATTGAAATAATATTTCGGTATGGCCAAGTGCAATATTCAAATCACAGAAGCTGTAATTATTGGATAAATGTAAAAATGTGCGTCATTATAAATTAAGTATTGTGGTGCTACACAGACACCCTGGCCTACAAACTGTCTGTCTCCAGACATCTTTCATTTATTGATTTTAATAGTTTTTTTTCAGTGAAAATGAAAATTGAAAGGGAAAAACCTGTGTTCCCACTAAAACTGTGAATCATATCACAATTGCAATATCTATCAAAATAATTGCAATATGATTTTTTTTTATGATATCCTTCAGCTTTATTTATCAGTACTGACTGAACTGCCTTTTGAAAGTTCTCAAATGGAGCGGGGTCCCCCTTAACTTACCAAAGGTTTGGAAGTACCAAACAAAACTTTACTCTGATTGATTATTTGCTCAAAGTCTGTTGAACTGATTAACACTATTTGAGTGGGGTCTGTTTTCCTCTGGTTTCTCATTCCTTCACTCGACCTGCAGAAACACAGCAACTGAAGAGAAGACTACATTCCTCACACTAGGACCTCCACAGAAAAAAAAAAACTTTGAAATGAGCTGCCATACCAATCTCCTCTCACCTTGGCCATACTTCTCTCTTACCCTCCTCTCATGTCCTCCCTTCCTCTTATCCATTTCCTATATTACCGTGTTACTCTCCATCATCTCCTTCTGTCCTCACCCTCCTCTCCCAGCACCCTGCGCTGACTGGCACTGCCTGCCCCCAGGGGGGGAAAACCCAGTTAGGTAAAATACTCCGGTCCAAGTGCAACACACCCCCGGAGCACACACACAATGGAGTCTCAGCCGACTGTGGATTTGTCAGTACACCAGGGCGTCTGGGTCTATGGGAGCATCTGTTCAACATGACCCAAAAATAAGCACATGATGATGCTCCTACCCCAAAACCCCTTTCTAGGAAATGATCAGGAATAGAAAAAATGTGACTTTGTTTCCATTGCATCAAGTTGGGGGGGTGAGTTTTAGGAAATTCACAAGACAGGGTGGTTTGAACACCCGGAGCAACGTTTCCCTGAAAACCCGAAACAGATAAAGCATTCTTCTAGCGGTATGTAACCGTGAATATTTACTCCACAGCATCACCAAAGATTCCCATTACATTGGACTTCATCCTTCCCTTCATTAGACCATATTGGATAGCTTAGTCAGAGTAATAACACAGTTAATCCCTCCATTTGATGTTTTTTAATCTTATATTGGTAGAGCAATCGGACCCTTGTATCCGTAAGTTCATCCTTGGTAAAGCCTCAGTCGCTTTTCTATCTTTTTTTCCCATTCATAATAATCGGTGCAGCTGTAAATATATTAATTGGAAGAAAAAACAAACTCTTATCTTAGAGGACAGCTGTGAATTTGCGCAATACTACACCAACTGTCCTAGGACACAGGAATAACATTTTTCAAAGCTAAACGTTAATGGTATTCTCTTTTGCCATGTGAGCAAGACAACTGAGCGCAGCTGCAGTGCCGGCCCCTCAGCTTCCAGCTGGAATTAACTGTTTTAAGAGAAAGTGCCTCATGACTGAATGCAATTTGTACATGTAACGGTAAAGAATCACCAAACTGCACTTAAGTTTTCAGGCTACTTATGGCACGTGGGGATTATTTTGGTTTATTTGTTAGCGGTTAGTAGTTGTGTTTGAATATTCGGACATACATGAGCCCGGTAACACCGCCAGTAGCGTTTCAGTGGATCAAAATCCTTGTAGATGTCTAACAGCTGACAAGTCACAGATTCGAATTCAAAGCGTGAGAGACACCAACACTTACTCTGCGTTGAAGCCATTAACGTGCAATATTCGCATCTGTTTGACTATCGTGCTTTTCCCGGACTCACCGGCCCCTGAAAGGAGAGGAAAGAGAGAGAGAAATAAGTCAAAAGATGTTTAGGTGTGGACAAAACTCCTTACATGGCACTGACTAAACCACTGCGGGCTGGCACCAGGATGGAGATCAGGTGAAAACCAGTAGAGCCTGGTTTAGGAATCCTGTCACTGGAGAGTCTACTGGCACAACTGGGGTAGTTAGTCTGGGATACGAGCCTCTGTAGGGTTCAGGTTTGGGTGTTTTGGGGTTCTGCTGGAACAACCTTGATGCTGATGAATGTATCACGAAAACACTTCAAACTTCAGGGCTTTGTGTCACTGCACAGCCTTATTAACAGGGTCCTGTCCAGTACAATACAGGCCCTGCCCTGGTTCACGAGTCCCCACCTCTGTGCCACCTTAGACAAGATGTAGCAGGTGACTCAATTCTTAGATCACGCTCTGCATTACAAAATATGTTTCTCCAAATCTGAAGTAAAAAAACAAGACCAGGTTTTTCACTCAGAACGAAACTGTTGCCCTTCGTGGATCAGAAAATGCTGGGATAGACATGAGCAAAATGGTGAGACCTTAATATAGCCAATCAGAGGGACAGGCGGAGCCAAAGTCATCTTGCTTGTTCTTATCCGCAGCTTTCAGATGTGAGAGGGACTTTCAGCATCAGGGAAGAGAGTGGGATGAAGTCAGCTAATGGCCAGACTGATCACTTCAGACGACTGGTCCAATGTGTTTTTTTTTTTAAGAGCAGAAATGAGCCAGGCAGTCAGGGCAGGTGGCAGAAAACTGTTAAGCAACAACCAGATGTCTTATCCATAATTCTGACATTAACTCCGACGCCTAACGCACAGTGTTGCCACATTGTATCTATGCATTCCTTCCCTTGATAAAGGTTTTGGGCCATTGCACAAGTCCAAGGGGAAAAGAACACAAATCCTAAAAGTGTCAACAATCCTAGCAACTGAACTGAAAAGGGACCAGGCCGGATCGCCTCCTAGCACGAACACCAGAAGTGTTCACAGCTAGACGACAGGCTGTGATGTTTAGGCCTTTAGAGCATCGAGGAGTTAAGCTACAAATCCAGATCTTTGCCTTCCAGATTATCATGAACGAAGACGGTCATTCAAGGGAACCCAGCTAGTAATCCCAACTCTGCCCTCTTATTCTGAGAGGCTTGATAAGATACTGGCCCTGGCCTGGAGTAACGTGACATGAAGGCCTCGATGACAAAGCTACAAATAGCTTCATCAAATGAAAAATAAATGTTGCCTGTGTCGAGTTTGCAGCAACTGATCTGAGAATATCTATTTTCAGGCTCATACAGTGTGAGGGGGCTGAGAGGCCAACGTGGAGAGGATTATGCGAAGGTGCCGTCTGAAAGCATGGAGTCTGAAAAAAAAATGGCATCAAACATGAGGTCTGCGGGCTTAAATCACTCATGATGGGGGGCATCAAGACCTACACAACACACGCACGTACACCAAATCTCAAACTGTGCAGTGTGTGTGCCATGTGGAGGGAGACACAGCTATGCAAAACCCCTATTGGTGGCCCTGCGGCCTCTGCATGGTGCCTCTGCCTCGCACAAATGGTGGTGTCCACGGTTTCCCAGGTCCTGTAACCAATGCAGTGCACGGGCCTACTTTTGATTGTCCTGTGCCAAGACACTGTTAATGATGTAGGGGTGACGCTGTTATATCATGTAACTTCATCATTTGTTGATGCTACACTGATGAAGGCCATAAAGACTCATAAACCTTGGACACTGAAACATTACTTGGTAAAACTGTGTAAAAACTTAACACAAGTACAACCATATTGCTTTGCTAGTTGCAGTAATTCAGCACAAAATATAACTTAACAATGTGATTGTTGGAGGTGAGAATACGTCTAATCTGAACACACACACACATACTGTGATTACAAAAAAAGTGAATTTGTGAGACTTGAGATGGAAACAAATGGATTTCATTTCACAAAACCTACCTAATAGTAGTAGCCGGTGAGTTGCTCGGTATATCTGTTTGTCTTTTTGCAGCTGTTTCTCTATCTTTTTGTTTGCTTCCCTCTGTGCCTTCTCTTCATTTCGTTGGTCTTCGGTCTTACTATTGCCAAGACAGCCCATCTTCCCAAAAACCCAATGAAAGGTTCAGGGGAGGCAGGGAGAGAGGGAGGGAGGGTGTTTATTAGAATAAATAAATAAATCCTAAATTCCTAGATTGGCCCAAGAGAGGAACACCTGGCTCAAAATGGGTGACATTTATGTTGCCAGATGCAAATGAAGCAAATGAAACCTGTAGATGGTGGAAATTGGGCTCCACCGGACTACACACAATATGTATGGATAGATATATGTGTATGTATTAATGCTAATTTATCAACAGAGATCAGTCAGAGGGAGCAGAGCAACGATGCCGCCCTCTCAGACGCTTGATTCCTGTGTTTTTCACTGTAAATCCGCAATGAAGTCATCAACATTGATATGAATGTGAAATTCTCAGCCCTCCAATGTACATGAATGGATTTCGACGGTCGGGATTCCCACGATGTCTTTAAAATTACAACACAGGATATTTTTCTTTTAGCAAATGTCTCCTCTGGAGCCCATCTTCGGCAGATTTCGCAACACTGCCATTCAATTCATTTCCATTTACAACCCAGAGCCCTTTATTTTTCTCCCCCTTTTCTTCTCTTCTCCTTTTTTTATATAGTATATGTTTTTTGCTTGCAATCCGTTCTCCACCTAGCCAAAGCACATCAGAGGGTGGGTGAAAAAAATTAAAAAATAAATATTTCCTCTTAAAATGACGGCATGTGAATCATCAGGCTACACCGGGGCTTCTTTCTTTATCCCAACCGTCTTTCAAATCCGTCACATTATACACCGTTTTTGTTGCAGCCTTATCAATAATATCCTGTTTAAGCTGATGTCAATTTGTTTCCTCTCCTCGTCAACAGATGCTGGTGCTGCTTTTTGGAGGGTTTGACCAGACCCAAAAAGGCCCCTTCTCCGTCCTTTTTCTCTCTGTAATTTGTATTTCTCCTCACATCGGAAAGCTCCTCCGGACGAACAAAGGTTTTTCTGTTAGATGTCCTTGAATATAATGCAATATCCAGGTTATATTGGTGGAAATCCTCCGTTATTTTCCTGTTTGGCGCAGGTACAGCCCGCTGTCAAGTCTCTCAGCTTTTTGTATTCCCTTTGAATCCGTATGGTAGATTATGGTTACATGTGCATATATATGATACATGAACATACCGCGGTGTTTTCAATCACTAATCCAACGACGAGACAGTTATTTCACCGCGGAAAGGCCGGCTCTGCTCTGACGAACAAACTCGGGGGGATAAGAATCGTTTCTCTGTAGTATTTCTCTGAATTATTTTTTCCCCTTTTTTCTCTGAGAATTGTACATTGAGATAGATAGCGTTGAAGAGGTGGGGTGGGGCAAACAGCTCTCACGGAACCCTGGGAACGAAGACCAGTTGTCAAGCTAGCCGGAACGAAAATGGGAGCTTCCGGTTACTGCTTTCAAAATAAGACCCTCTTTGACGCACAAGCGTTGCAGTGTCGTTTGGGGGTACTTTTAATCTGCAGCGTATAGAGCCAAAGTATAAATAGTGAGTAATGTGCAATAAAAGAAAAACAACTAGTGCTATATTTGCTATTTTGTTTTCTCTATTATGTCTCCCTCTCGCTACACTTTTACACCATATAATACACACATCATATGTACAGTATGTATTTATGGTGCCTGGCAGAAGTACACAAAAACCTCAAATCCACGACTGCTTAAAACAGTGAATATACGTTTTCCCCTGAAGTGAAAAAAAATGTATTCTTATATTTTGAAGGCCAGATCGCACTGCTTCCGCTCTCGTCCTGCCGGTCTCTGACAAGCTTGACGCAGCTGGAACGAAGCAGGGTCGGATCACATGATTGCCCGGAGCGTCATGAAGCAGAGGTACAGAAGGGGAGAGGCGCCCTCTTTGAAGCAAAATGATCATTTACCCAAAAGGGCTTCATCAATAATGTTAAAATGTACATTTGTGTTATAAAACAGTATATCATGCATTCAGGAATAAAATAAATAAATAAATAAACAACATTACATATTTTTATAACACTGTCTACCAATGTCAAAACTAATTATAATAATAATAAGCCTACAAGCCTACAAAAATGTATTTGTAAAAGTGTTTTAAATGAGGATGCTGGGCTAGCTTGATCTCATCACTGGGCACCCTCGTAGGAGAAAATTAGATCACGTTTGTAAATACTTCAGTGCTGTGTGATTAAGTTCAAAAAGAATATGAAGGAAGAGCAAACGCTTTAAAGGCATAGTAAAGTAAACTTTCTAATAGAGCTGGCCTACAGAAACCTGGTTTCATAGACTGAAATGTAAACTAAAATGCAGTTTGGAAGAATATGATCTATCTACCCAACAAGGCTACAGCAGTGATACTGAAGTCAGAAGTCAGGTCCCTAGAGAAGCAGGGGCCTATATATGGGTTTATCCTCATTACAACAAAAATAATATAATCTTAGGACCAAATTCTCATTTGGTCCTGATATAAAAAAAAAATTTAAAAACTTGTGACTGTAATCCAAATCATACCATGAGGTAGTTTAGATGTTGCTACATCTCAGACGCCCCCTATATTTTGGTGAGCTTGCTCTGAGGCTTACTTTCAGATGTAAGCAAGAAAATACATCTTTGTTTTGACTTTTCAGGGGTGTTTAAAATACTTCTTTCTTGTCTCTGTCTCTTAATCTTTTGTTTATATTACAGGACATAACCCTCAAAGAGCTGCGACCTTAAGAATCCCTAATATCTGTGTTATTATTGTGCACTAAGCATAGTTGAGTTTGGCAGGGCTACGGGTTAAAACTAGCAACAGTTGACTCAGTTAGCTTTCTTATTGAAAGATTTCCAGTCTATGCCTTGCAATAGTGTTTCAAAGTGTGCTTTATGCATATGTTTTCATGTGCATGGTGCACTATCTTGTCTTATTATCCTGTTGTCTTATCATTACAAAACTGAAAAGCTGTTTCTAAATATGCAGATATAGGGTGAAAAAATATATTTACACTAGTTTTTGAATCTTAAACTACAAGCAACATGTCTGTTTTATCCAATGAGGGGAAAGTGAATTAGCCAGCCTACTTTATCTGTTTTTAAAGGTTATAGTTTATATTTCAAATCAACAAAAAATATAACACTAAATACTACTAAACTATACATCATCAGCTCCAGCAGAAACAATATCTGTGGCAGAATAGTGATTTTTCTCAATGTCACTAATTATGCAGTTATGGCAGTTTTTACAAAATGGCTTACAATAGTTGGTTCTGACTGACCTGAGGATTTCCATGGACTTCTTTTAAACCTCATTAGTGATTCAGATGTTGTGTCAGTGTGACTAATCTAATAGCAATACTTTTTTTTCTCAATTACTAACCTCTCTCTCTGGACATCACAGATCACATCTGCAAAAACACACGTGTAGCAGTCGCACACACATACACAAACACACCACACCACATACATAAGCATTTACATATGAAAAGACAAGGTAAAGGAGCTCAGGGCAAAACACTCAGAAGTCAACTCTCTAATAAATTCCCACTGTTAGACAATTTGTGCAAATAATGACATAATACTGTAGATTTACTGTAGAGGGTAAAACCAACAACAGCTACAATACATACTCCTCCCGGCCTACAACCACATCCCACTTTGCATCTACCTCTTTGGTTCCTTCTTAAGTAACTCAGCCTACACGGGGCAGGGAGCTCATGTTTTTGTCTCCAGAACACAGTGGCTGCTAAATCCCCCAAAACATCATCACTGCTGTACCACCAAACTAGATTTGGACAGACCGCTTAACACCTTTAAACAATGCTTTGGAAACTATCAAAATGGCTAGTCGTGAAATTTTACTTATTAGCCACAGCGTTTGCCTGGTGGCCTGTGGTCATTTGCTTTCTGTCTGAGAAATCAAGGTAATTCTTTTGAAGGGTGGAGATCCCACTCAGGCAGAATACATTTTTGTACTTTCTGTACAATTGTTTTGTACTTTGATCAGTTCCAAACTTTGCATCTTGATCAAAGAGTAGTTTTCGCCATGCTATGTCATGATATCCTGCTCTTTAGCAAAGTGATGACCAGCTAAAGACAGACAGTAACAAAAAGGCTGTATTTCCATTTTGTGAGACTTAATACTTTAACACATTTCACAGGGAAATATTGTAGTTTTTACTGCATTACATTTATCTGACGACTGTAGTTACTAGCTTTTTGGCAGAATAAGGCATTATATCCAAAACCTAAAATCTGATGCATTGTTAGAGTGTAAACTAGCCACTGTATATGGAGCAGTTAAACATGTAGCATTGAAGTACTTATAAGAAAATACATCAGTAATTCAATACTTTGACAGGCACCATTCTTCACAATGAGTACTTTAAAATTTCATACTTAACTACATTTTACTGCTAATACTTCTATACTTTCACTTTTATTTCACTTTTTAAAAATTTTACTGTAGGACTTTTACCATTATTATATTGCACTTATAAAGGATTTTTAGTAATTTATTGCACCACTGAGTAAAGATGGTGGCCTTCTAGCTTGATGTAACATTTCATACATTATAATGTGTATATCATGTTATGTATATACACACAGAAGCAGGAGCAGGCTAGCTGTGAGAGAATAAACCTATCCCCTGCTTGTGGTTTCCCATCCAAATCAGTTTCAGTGTCCCAAGTCTAGTTATGATGTTAGTCATTTTTCACATATTTGGCTGTCTCTGTTGTTAAAAATGAACTGACTGTAAGAATCACCAAGTCTGTAATGTTAATAGTCCTTAGGGTTACAGCATGAGCCCATGTATGAGCATCAATGGAACAATCAGGCATTTTTCCTCAATACCTTCAAAGATTACGTTTTGGAACAAAAGATTTTGGAATGAGGAAACACTACAATTACAAACTGCACCAACTGTCCCACAATTACAAAGCACAGTAATTTTTCCAGGGGCTCAAGTCATCTGTTATACCCACGTTGATCCTCTAGATGGTAGCATCCCCCATACATTGTCTCACAAATACATTATCCCACTACTATTACACTGAACTGCCAATGAAATAGTAAAACTGTACATTTTATTGACAACTGGATCCTTTAGAAAAGGAAAGTAAAATATGTTCAATATGTTAAATCATCTAAATCTTACAGTAAATAGCAAACGCTGCTCTGAGGCAAAGTCCTGTTTTTCCAAGAATGGGGATATCATGATGTTAGGGTTTTCTCTGGGTTTCCAAGCATATCAAATATGGCAGTATACCATTTTTGCATGTCATCCTGCAGTGCCTTTTTTCCTCAAATATGTTGCACACATTGATGTATCTAATAAAATGGGTGTTATCACACACTGGCCAGAGAACCAGCCTCCATTCATTTTACTACACTTCCTTCCTGCTGATGGGTGGTGGGGCTCACAGATATGTATTAGTCATAGAGCCAGCATGAAAACATATTTGTCGCACATAGTTGCACCAATTGTCTTCCTCTGCAACAGTTTGTAAATATTTTAAAGACTTGTTCATATATGACAAAAGAATGTAGTTCTGAAATTAGTCTTAACATGTTTGCACTTGCTTTAACATCATCACTACAGAAAATACTGTATAATGTATATAATATACTAACTATCCTTTCCATTACCAGGTTTTCCAACATCAACATGTTCTTTTCCATTTTTATAATTTTAGCCAAATAATAAAATTTAAACAGCTTAGAAAAATGAAAGGAAACAGATATTTTTACAGTGTTGCAGTGTTAGAAGTTTACAGTACCCTGTACACTGTTAGAAAATTACATACAACTCAGTTTCTAATTTTCTGAAACTATAAAATTATGCAGAACCGGTTTGTGTAAAAATTCATTTCGGATTCTGTATTCATTAGTCTGTATTCATTTGGTTTCATTCAGAGTTTGCAGGATGTATTAGAGACCACTAACTTGACATGAGTGACTGTCTGACATCATTAGTGACATCATTTGTGGTATAAAAGACCAGTTAGAGAATTGTGGCATATCAGAGGCCGCCACCTAGTCTGTGTACTGTACTTTAGCTTGGTCATCATGCGTGAAATTGTACATCTGCAGATTGGACAATGTGGAAACCAGATTGGCTCCAAGGTAATAAAAATCAACAAACTATTCCACTGTTGAAATTTAGTTAAAATGTCACTTTATTAGTCTTTACTATGTGAATAATTGTTGAGTTTCGGATATAATTATCAGGCCACTAGAACTACTATAATATATATATTAAATATATAATTTAAACTATATAATTTTCAAAAGGATGCTAATGACACATGTTCTAAAAAAAACCTGTTGTAAAATTATGTAAAATTAGATTTTTATGGAAAATGTCATGAGGCCTACTGTGTGTCACAGTGTGTCACTGTGTGACACACTGTGATATGAAGTAAAAAGTTTAACTCATATTTATTTAACATTAATTCAATAAGAAAAATATTAAGATAAAGATAATAAAAAGATAAAATATTTTATTTTCACTATTGTGATTTCTTCCTATCTTTTTTAAACCTATATTTTGAAATTTACTATGCTTTGGCGTATGGCCACTGGCAGTTGTGAGTGGCAGAGGGTGTTCCCCTTGGGGCTCTCTGGTAAAAGATAAGGGGCAAAGCGAGACTGGCATGGGTGGGACAATTTTATCATGGCTCACACAAAACAAGGCAGAGGAACTACAAGATGATACAGTTCCAGTAACCCATAATGTCAATCAAACTTTTGACAAAACAGCTGTTGGCAGCCTGAGAATCAAACAGAATTAAGCTGTCCCTTTAGTTTTCATTCCATATATACACATTTTGCAGGGTCCCATCATGTATGGCAGGACCTCTTAGACCTGTACAGCACAGGATCCAAAAGACACACTTAGTTTTAGTTTTAGTTAGACTTGGTCCATGACCAATTTTAGATCGAAACACATAGTTTAATAAGCTGAGATATGTAGTAATTTAGCATGCAGTACACTGACCAACCCTGAGTTATTGTAGCTATACATTTGGCACACAGTCACAAGCTGACTGAATAGCAAAACTTACACAAGCTCCATTTTTCAATGAACACAGTGCTATTAAAGGTTGGTTTGGCATTATTACTACTGTATTAACATTACAATAATGACACGCTATGTTTTTTTAATTACAGTTTTGGGAAGTGATCAGTGAAGAACATGGGATCAATGCAACAGGCATCTATGAGGGAGACTGCAACCTTCAACTGGAAAGGGTCAATGTCTACTTCAATGAGGCACATGGTAAGAGAGTAGTTGTGTTGTAATCATTGATGTGTTTAAGTTTACAATACAAGCAGCAATGTTGCTTCTTTTTGCTGGAGTAGGGATGAATTCTCTCTTCTGCTTCCAGGTGGCAAATATGTGCCCAGGGCCCTGCTCGTTGACCTGGAGCCTGGCACAATGGACAGTGTGAGGGGGAGCCGCATCGGGGCGCTCTTCAGGCCGGACAACTTCATCCATGGTGAGGAAAATAACGATTCAGTGATATTGTTGAGGGATGGAAGAGGTACAAGAGGATTTCTAAAGAATTGCAGGTCTTTATGGCAAAAACATTAATTTATATGCACATAATGGATTGCCATTTCCATTGAATGCAAGTTTCAAACAGGTCACAGCTTTTGATCGTGCAAGTCAATTAGAGTTTGCTATACAGCTGCTTTACGCTTCTAATTGCACTGACAAGTGAGAGTGCTAGACTAACCTAAACACCGTGACTGTCCTATTTTCGCAATCTAGGAAACTCAGGAGCTGGAAACAACTGGGCGAAGGGCCACTACACGGAGGGAGCTGAGCTTGTGGAGCAGGTGATAGACAGGGTGAGGAATGAGAGTGAAAGCTGCGACTGCCTGCAGGGCTTCCAGTTGGTCCACTCCCTGGGTGGCGGAACTGGCTCCGGCATGGGAACCCTCATCATCAACAAAATCCGAGAGGAGTATCCCGACCGCATCATGAACAGCTTCAGTATCATGCCCTCCCCTAAAGTCTCAGACACGGTGGTGGAGCCCTACAACGCCACCCTTTCCGTACACCAACTGCTGGAGAACACAGATGAGACCTTCTGCATTGACAATGAGGCCCTGTACGACATCTGCTTCCGTACGTTGAAACTGACCACGCCAACCTACGGAGACCTGAACCACTTGGTCTCCTTGACCATGAGCGGGGTGACAACCTCCCTGAGATTCCCTGGCCAGCTCAATGCAGACCTAAGGAAGTTGGCTGTAAACATGGTGCCCTTCCCTCGTCTCCACTTCTTCATGCCAGGCTTTGCCCCATTAACGGCACGTGGCAGCCAGCAGTACAGGGCCCTCACAGTGCCCGAGCTCACCCAGCAGATGTTCGACGCCCGCAACATGATGACGGCCTGTGACCCCAGAAGGGGACGCTACCTCACAGTCGCTGGTGTTTTCCGTGGCAGGATGTCCACCAAAGAAGTAGATGAACAGATGCTGGCAATCCAGCAGAAAAACAGCAATTATTTTGTTGACTGGATCCCCCATAATGTCAAGGTGGCTGTGTGTGACATACCACCCCGAGGCCTCAAAATGGCTTCCACCTTCATCGGCAACAACACAGCCATTCAGGAGATTTTCCGCCGTGTGGGGGAGCAGTTCTCCCTTATGTTCAGGCGTAAGGCTTTTCTGCACTGGTACACAGGGGAGGGCATGGATGAGATGGAGTTCACCGAGGCAGAGAACAACCTCAACGACCTGGTGTCAGAGTACCAGCAGTACCAAGACGCCACGGCGGATCTGGATTTGGATGCAGAGGATGAAGAAGAGGAGGGCCCTTCACCAGCAGCTACAAAAGTTCAGTCTCGGACGGAAATTAAGATGGAAACAGTGACTGAAACAACCACAGAAATAGCAGACCAAGATGAATAGAAAACAGAACAGATAATGTGGTGATACCCTGTTGCAAGGATGTGGAAGAAAAATGTGGAATTGTTAGCCTATAAAAAAACTCTTATTTTTTAGTTTTATTTAAAACCAAGGATTGGTTTAAATAGCCTTTACTGAGAGGTGCTGTTATAGACTTAAAAATTCATCTCATTCTCTATTATATATTCTTTAAGTGACTTGTATGCTTTCACTATGTGTTTTTAAGCTTTGGTGGCTGCATCTATTCAGCTATTCTTATTAATTTTATGCTCACAATTTGGGAAATAATGCTTCAAAGAGTAAATATTTGTATATATAGGGAGCTCCATATATTGTTAGCTTTATTTAATTTTTCATCTTAGGGTTAGGGTTAGGGTTAGGGGTGATATTATTGCCAAGATGACATTACTCAAGTATATTTTTCAAACTGTGTCTATCATTAAGATTGTATTAATGTCATTTGTTCAATTTTGTTTTTAAATGTTCTAGACTTCATGTTCTAGATCCCATTCAATGTTTTGTATTAATATTGTGACGGTCATTAAACACAGTAAAAACACTTGAAAAGGTCATGTGATTACTAATAAGTAGGCTCATACTTAACAGTACATTCATTACCTCACGACTTAGTTCATATTCTCTTCTTCTTATGTTTCATCATTTATCTGTGCAAATAACCTGAACCACACTCAGCTTCAGATGATTGATGGACACCGTTCTGGCTGCACAGTGATGGAGTTACAGTGCAGTTGGCACAGGTCCCTCCCACTGCTCAAGTCTGGCAAAGGGAGATTATGCAAAAGTTGCCCTCTGTCTGCACTGCATGATAAGCACATGTGACGTGGACATGGCCCTCCAGTACAGCAGGAGAGATGGCTAGACTCATAAAATGAGATTATGGAGATAACAGTGCATGTAACCTACATGTGAATATAGGTTATGGTGGCAAACATGCTGCAGTCACAGTGGACAATCAGTGCAAAATTACCATGGATGGGGTCATGGAGAAAAAAACATTTCCCACAAAGCAGGATCTCATTGTCAAAGCTGATGCTAAAGGGACTTTAGTTTTATTAATGAGGTCTTACAACAACTTACAACAATATAATAATAGGCTCTAACTTTTGTGCTTTTTCGCATATTAATTAGACTATTCTATTATTATGGCTTTGGGAAACAGCATGGAGTATGCTGTAATCAGTAATTTCCATAAAATTGATACGTCTATAGGTAAGTGTCATGCAGTTTTTCTTTCTTTCTTCTTCTTCTTTTTTTTTTTTTTTTTTTTTTAACCATTTC